>JAPMOR010025584.1:422915-446158 GCA_026543865.1 Argiope aurantia
CAATCTAAAGAGATTATATTGACACTTCAAAATTAAGATCATCTTGATAAATGCTATTTTTCATTAAGGAAAGATAGTACATGATATATTAAAGGAAGGCCAAAATGTAGTGGGGAAATGAGATTTTATCGGATTTAAAAGTCCACAGATAACGAAGTTTCATCAAGTTCCATCACTTCTGAATAAACATCAGCCCTGCAACCATTTGAATCCTTCATCTAAATAAGATATTCTATTAAAATTAACCCCGTAAGTTCGCAGAAAGCCAATCCAATTATTTACTAAAAGTTAAAGTATGAAGAAAGGATAAAATTATCGCGTGAAGAACGGATTTTATTTTGATAAAAGATCGAAATCACTTTTTGGTTGGCCTTTTGAAAGAACAGGTGCAATTCAGCGTTAGTCATAACAAATTTACAGATAATTTCTCCAAATCATACACGGAAAACGTTTTCTGTCCTATTGACGAAATCGTCACTGAGAAATTGAATAACATTCCGTTCGAACAACAGAGCATTAACACAAAGGCTAGGGTTTAAGAAAAATATCTGGTGTGTTCTGTCTGAAATTCAGATATGTTTCCATTTAAAACATTTGCAATGACAAATATGATAATAAAATCAGTCTCAAGATGGAAACGATTTTTATTTTCTCGTACACAAAGCATAAAGAAAATATAACAATAGTCAAAACAAATAAATAAACTCCCAATTTTGGGGGATCTCTGAGTTTCAGACTTCCCTGAATTCGAAAAATATTTTGGTAATTATATGTCTGTCTGAACATTATTAACTCGAAAACGTTTTCCGTTAGATGGCTGGAATTTGGTATATGGTCACTAAACCAAATTTGTAGATTTTTTTTAGCAAATTTTCGGCGAAATTCATTCAGAGAAATTCTGTCTTTCTAGTTGTTCGAATATAAGTTAAGACGATAACTACAAGACGAGGAAAGCTAAATAGATAAAATTTGGTACACAGACAACATCTGAAGTGTAGATACTTATCAAACTTCAAAACCAACTCCGTCAAAGGTGACCATCTGTTGTTGGTCTATAATTTCATAGGGTTGTAAAAAAACGATAAATCAAAAACGCAACAATTTAAATAAATGCAATTTAGTAAGTGATTTTGTGGCTACAATTGCAGTTCTGAGTCAAATTTTGCTTCTAATCGGTTGGATGCAATACATCTAAAACACAAATTCGATTTAAAGATACTATAAACCATAACCGGGGATTAATCATCAAGGATCACACGAGTAATTTAGTAAAAATAATAAATTCATGCCAAAAGTCATTATTTCGTAACTACAGTTCGCCAATGCCATATAAGGTATGAGCAGTCTTACCCAAGGCCCATAGTTTTATACTAAGGAAAGGGGATAACCTTTTTACTAGAGAATATGCGAGAAAGTTTTGGAAAGACTATTCCCGCTGGTTTATCAGATGTTTTTATAGAACTTAACAATAGTGTATAACAATGCGTAGAGATATCTTCTGAAATCAACATAGAATTTTAAAAATTTCTTTGCCAGTGTTTTAATTATAAATTAATAAAATAGCCATCTTTAAAAAACATACAAAAGAAAAAGACAATTTTAATACATGATAGTTAATAATAAAAATAAAATATTTATTATATAGTAGGCAAAAAGAAAGAAAAGAAAAGAAAAAATAATAAATACAGATACAAAAATTAAAAAATTAGAATAGTCGTTAGAACAAACATCGATTTGATAAGAGAGGCATTAAGAAAGTTCGGAATTCGGTCCATTCAAAAAAATTTAACAGAGTTATATAAGATTATCTGAATTAAATAAGTAATTTGATTATTTAAGAAATTATCTTGTAATTATAATTACATTTATTTTATTCAGGGGGCTTTTATTTTTATCTAAAAGATCACCATCATGAAAATCGGAATTTTATCTATAAATAAATAAAAATTTCTACAAAATATATCTGACAAAACTTATACTACTATAAATTGCTACTTCCTTTTAAGTTTTTCCTCATTTTCGAATATTGAAAGATATTCACACGTTTCACTTCAAATTATCATCAGCAATTAGAAAAATCTGCTTTTAAGTCTTTTTGAATGAGAATAAAAGAACATATGTGACAAGGCGCACAGTTTCCTATTCTCGTGAACAAGGAAGTAGCGTTTTATGTAGTTTTCTCAATGATGAAGTACTGATTGGAAAATGTTTTGAATAGGGCATAAAAATAGATTTGCAAAAAGAAAAATTGCACGTGAGATTTACAGGTTTAAAAATAATCAACTATAAAAAAAAATGTCAATGTGGATTTTTCGTGGCATGAGACAGCAAATAAGAAAAACAGTCACCAGTAGTGATTTAAAAAGATAAAATTTTAAAACATTGACCAAAAATTTGTAATTGTAATTTTAGAAAATTTATATTTTTTTATATAATATTTAGAAAATTAAACATTTTTCAACAATAAATTTCTTGACAACGAATGAGAAAAAGGGGAAAAAATAAATTCAGAACAGCGAAAGCTAGTTTTAGTGAGAAAAATGGAGAAAGAAAGAAAGAAAGAAAAAAAAGAGTATCAGTTAGCTAAACACCAAAAAGTGTTTGTCATCTTTCAGGAAAATAAAGTCACTTCCAATGTATCACTTAGCTATGTGCAGGAAATAAATTTTGATGCTTTCTACAGCTATTTGGTTAGCAGCCAATGTTTCGATTGTTTCATTTTTTAAAATTTTGTTCGTTTTCATCGAACTCTCAGAGACGAAAAGAAATCAAATGAAAGATAAAGAATAATGGACAAGCGACTAAGGGACAATGGACTAATAATCACAAATTAAATTAATGAAAAGAAAAGTCTTTAGTGACATTAAACTAGTTGGTAAGTTCATTAAGGATACACCCTAAACAGTAGCAGCAAAAAATGATTTTATTAATAGTTCCTTCGTATTATACTTTTTCATATGTTGTAAAGAAGCATCGGTAACATTTAATGACCACACAATAGCACAGGATCTAATCAACAGGTGTCTATAGTCGTAATGAATTAAATTTAGAAGCATGTAAGTTTCAATCTGTTAGAAAAATTGTGTTACAAAAATTCAAACAAATAAATCTAAAAACAAAACTCATTTCTATTTAGATTGAAAAATTAAAATTTAGAACAGAAATCTGAATTGGAACAGCTAAGTTTTGAAGTAAAAAGAAAGACATTTAAACCTTATTTCTTGAAAATTAGGCTAACGTTTTCCTGCACGAAAAAGAATTTCAAGAATACAAAGAGCTGAGACAATTAAAACGAAATATTACTCAAGGAAAAAATCATATTCATAGGTTATCCTAAAACAATTGTCAGTGCCACAAACATTTCAGAGTAGAGTTATTCTACTGATTTGGAAATGGTATAGGTAAAGCCCAAGTCAAAGTGAGAGATAGAAATGTCACCATTTAAAATGCATTTGCAAGTGAATTGACAAAAATTATCGCCATTGCTTTCAACATCAAAATTTTTTTGCTGCTTCTCGAAACTCAGAATTGCCGAGAATTTAGAATGGTCGTGCGCAGAAAAAGGCTAGAAATGAAGCCTCCAAGCGCCACAGATTGAAATTGGTACTTAGAGAAGCAAAAATGTAATAATACTAGCGGTAGTAGCGAGTGAATCTAATTTACTCATTAATGAAATTCGTGACGTCAATTTTCGATTGCTTTTAGGCAAACTAAAGAAGAATCACTTCTTTTAAATTAAAAAGGAGCTTCTAAAAACTTAAAACATAAAATTTGAGAAATGCAAAATTTTGAGTTAGAGTGGTACCATTTCATTAAAAAAGATGCTTTTAAAAGCGTAAAATATGAAATGAAAGACACAGAATATTTCCCTAGGAAAGATACAGGTTTTGCACATGTTTAAATACACACAAATTTTACTGTCTTGGTGAGAAAACGCTTTAGATAAAAGAAGGGGAAAAAATAATAATAAAGGAAACTTTCGCGTAACCTCAGTGAAAAATAATTTTTTAATGGTATGAACACTTATTATGATAAATTTGTTATTTTAATTCCGAACCTTACATTTTCATTTATATTGGGCAGGAGTAGGAGCAAATTATAATGTCATTTGCAAATACATTCCGGCACAGTTCTATTTTTTAAGATATCCGGCTAGACTGAAATAAATTTGAATCAAAATTCACATTTTCATTTTTCTGCAAGCGTTAACAAATAGGTACATTTTGTTTCTAATGATATCTTTATTTTGCTTTTATGTCAATTAGAAGGCATATTTAGTATAAATATTATTGGAAAAAATTTCATAGATAATTTCATATATTATATACAGAAATGTTATTTTTGAATATAATTCTTAGGTAATAGTTAACTACACTCTATGTTACTCATGTAATGATACAAAAAAAGATGAAAAACTGCAAGCATTTTTTTTTTCTCTAGAACAATTCTATTTTAGTATAAGAATGCTAAAATTTAAGCCAAATTATTCTTTTTCTTCAAGAGTTCCATATATATTTCATTTATTCACTTTTAATTATTATTTTATGTTAATAAAAAATCATATAAATGTCAAAATGTTTGTTTGTTTTTTAAATACCCTCCGAAATTATAATAATCGGATACCTTAAGTAAATTACAGACTAAAATTTATCTGCTCCATTATTATTTTAATGTTAAAAAGAAAAGCTGCTCCAATTTAAAAAGTAGTTCTTAAACAATCTATAAATATCCATCAGCATGTTTGGCCTTCTTTTCCCTCTCTATATCGGATGCGATCAAGATTAATAAAAACAAGTATTACTGTTATCGTTTTATCATTCATTTCAAGATACAGTGAACTAGAATCGTTCTCAGTTGATGTTGAAAAGTTAAAACTGTGGGAGCGGTTCTCTAAATCAACAACATGTTTTAAGTTTCTTCTTCTTTCTTTCTTTCTTTCACAATCCGATGAATGAAATAAAATTTCATCTCACAAAAATTCAAAAGGAGCAACCATTATTTAAGAATTCTGAAGTTTCAGTTCGCATCAATGAAAATTCGCTCGTAAATAAAAAAAAAGAGAATGTGCACACAAAACCTGCACTTATGACGTCAGTTCGTCAAATTATAGAACCAGTCTGATAAAATAAATTTACGATTCCTAGGTCATAAAAGCAGAATGTTATCACAGCAAACCAAAACTAAGAGATAGCATAAGCCAAGTGACGTCAACGAACTTGTTCATCTACATTTAGGGGAAAAAAACGAGATCGTGATACCAAATTTCGGGAACAACGCACGCAGTTTTTTAGTGGATATAATTAGCATCTTTAAATGTAAAATTTTAAAAATTGGAATTTATTATTTAAGGACGATTCAAATTAACAACACTTTTCTAAATGTTATTAAAACACTGTAAACCGCTTGACAACTACAAAAATAAAATAGTACTATGAAGATAGAATTTTAATGTAATGCATTTACATGATCTTCTAAAAAAATAATTTTGTTTAAAAAAAATTTTAGAAAAAGTGAAGGCTCTTTGCAATAAAAAAAAAAAAAGGAAAGATGGCGAAATAAATAAAAAAAATAAATTTTTAAAAAATGAAATCTACGATCGTAAATTTCAAGTTATCATGTGAGAACATTATTATTATTTTTAAGTCATTATTTGTCTTAATTAAAGTCATTAACGAGACTTCTCTATCCGTCTCTATCTTTCTCTCTCTCTCACCATATATCATTTTTTTAAACATTCATTTTCAATTTTTCTAGCTGGCAAACCAAGTTCTGGAGCTCGACCGATTTTTGGATGGGGGGGGGGGGGAACCATCGTTTCTTTAAATATCGACGCATGCGTACTCTGGGAGTCACGAGATTGTTTCAAACCAGTTTAGACTGATTAATGACTTAAATTAATTGAGATAATTCGTAAGAATTTAGAGAATGAATAATTTGGAAATCAATTTGTAACTTTAGTTGGCGATAAATAAAGAAATGTGACAACCTTCTGCATTTTTTTTCAATAACCTAAGAGCGAAAAATGGATGCTTCAAAAGCGATAAATCGCTTATTTGTTGCCTACGCATTTTGAGACTTCAAAACATCAAACCAAAACAACATCATGTTCTCATATGATAAAAGATGGTTTCAATAATTATAGTTTGTTTTGGACAAATGAAAATGCAATAACCTCGGTGAAACTTTTTTTTCTGACAATATATTGCTGCATGTTAAATGCGAGTGCTAGGCATACAATATCAAAAGGGAAGAAAATGAAAAAAATTTATAATTTAGTAATCTCAAACAAAATTGTTACAGAATATTTTCATTTATCCAAAAAAAAAAAGGTAGAAAATTAGATCGTTGCATTCTATAATTATTTTCAAACTTGGTTATAACTACAGTACTTTCCTGCTTTCTAAATAGAGTCAAAATCTCTGACATAACATGAATTATGTTGATAGGTTCATTTTGCAATTAAAAGTTTTGTATAACGATTCAATAAAGGCTCAGGAAAATTTTTCGTCGACAAAAATAAATGCAATTTTAAAAATTAAAAGCAAATAATACAGATTAATAATATTAATATCTATTCTAACAAAAAAAGAGCATAGATTTAGAAATTCGAGATCGGTATGATAATAGTATATCTTTAAGAGGTTCTTTCATTAAAACATTACGGTATGTAACTACGTTCGAGATGAATTTTTTTGAAAAAAACTCTAAAATAGTTATATTTTTGAATTTCTTACACAAAAAAAAAGATTGAAAAAACATTTTTAAAACCAAATTATACCAGTTAAGTGACAAAAGTTTAAAAAAAAGAGAAAAAGAGCAATTTTATTCCGCTAAAAACAATTATAGAGAAAAAATCAACAAGTTAACAGGTTTATCAAATATGGCTTCATATCAAAACTTGCTTACAATCTTGCAAATAGCTAAAAAGAAGCCATATTATCTAAATCAGAAGAAAAAAAATAAGCTGCACTTCTATCTTTAATATTGGGATTCGACTGATAAATAACAAAATTTTCATTTCTTTTTTCACATTGTGAAGCATTAAAACAACTATAAATATTTCTAAATGAATAAAGTACTTATTCTGTAGTTCAGGAACTGCAAAACATATTGAGAAATTATTACACCAAATTTAAATAGAAAATAGAATGCACTAGAATTTGAGTTTTTTTTTTAATGCAAAGCAGCATTAAAAAATATATAAATGTAAATACAAAAATCAATGCAATTTCTTATAAAATAGACTGTGAAGCAAAATTCAAACGTTTTTACAATGAAACTTCAGGCATTAAAAATATTAAATTTTTTTTTAAAATCCCAATTTTGCAAAAAGAAAAAAAAAATCGATTTTTTTTAAAAATGTAATTATTACCTTAAAGTGCAATAGCAAATTCTAAGAAAATAACCTACAAACACCGGATATAGTTTATATAAGTTGACACTGTTAGTTTGGAGTAAAGAAGTGTGCAAGGTGAGTATCAGCATGTAAATCTGATAGTCAGGATTAGCTTCTCCGTGTCTTTTTTTTTAATTCAATATTTTAAATCAACAATTCAAAAACATTTTTAATAAAATATTATTCATTCTTATTCATAAAATAATCACAGGTCATATTATATTTGAATAATAATTATAATTTAATTATTAAACAAATCATTTTAAATATAGCCCTAATGGTGATAAACAAGAATTATAATTTCAACACAAAAAATAATTTAGATTTTTTTTATTTACAAATTTCATAAATTTTTTCATTTTCTATAAAAGTTGAAATTATAACTGTTTTCAAATCACTGGAAACAAAAATATTTAGAGATTTTTCATAAATGGCGATTATAATAATGTTTATTTGAAAAACCTGTAGGGAAGCGAAAAAACTATTTATTTATTCAATATATTAACTATTTTAATCTAATGATTAAAAAATAATGACTTAATAATAATAGTAATTTTTTTACTACCATTTAGATTTTTATACTTATTTACATAAAAATTAAATTTTAACATATGAATGAATATTTTTTTGGATAAGAATAATCAATATTTTAATCGAAATATTTGATTATTGTTAATGCAGAGTTATTAATTTTAAAAAACATGCAAAAAAGAATGTAATTATGAAAAAAGTAAAATTTTTACATCATCATTCATTGTTCAACCATCTTTTAAAATGTTTATTCATTTCGAGAAAATAAAAAAAGCTCAAAAGTCTAGGCATAGCTTATATATTAATAGATTAGCATTGGTATTTAACAGCGTGGCTAGTAGTTCATTCTGCCAACCAACAAATCAAAGTTTGGTCCTGCATGGCTTTTATTAATTTATTAATTTTAAATCAGATTAACTGTTTACAAATACTTCTATAAAAATGTTTATCATCCCCCCATAAAATAACCATCAACTCATTTATTTTAATCATAATTAAAATTTAATTTTTAGATAAAATACTGAGTTGTATTTTGGCTTTAATGGTGGTAAATAATAATTATAGTTACTCTCATCACGGAAAAACAAATCCGTGTAGATTAAGAAATTTTTCTGAATATATTAATTTTTTATATTACCCAAAAGACTTGGAATTACAACTATTAGAAACAAAATTTCTAATATCTTGCACAATTAATAAATGACGACTGTGTGTTCATTCACAAAGGTCCGCATTTTTAGGTTGTTGGAAAAAATACATTTTTTATCATCTGCATTTTTTATCCTCTTTTATTCAGTCGACTAACGGCTTCTCTCTGTTCCAAAAGTTTAAAGTTAAATTTTGTTCCGTTCTTCCCTGCATGTTTTTTAAATTAAAAATTAATAAAAATTATGCAGGACCAAACTTTGCTCTGCTGGTTGGCAGAATGAACTACTATCCATGCTGTTAATCATCAACAACAATCTATTAGTATATAATCTATGCCAAGAGTTTAGAGATTATTTATGATCTTGGAATGAATGAACATTTTAAATGATAATGTAATGATTAATAATAAATAATGAATCTCTTAAGGAATGAACAGCTTTAAAGTATGCTACTAATATATCGAGTTTAAGCTTATACTGAATTCTCCAACTCATGTTCACTATCCTCTTACAAAATCCAAATCCAAAGCATCCCAAATCCTGTTTGCAAACTATCTTCATAACAAAATTATTGCGAATGTTATTTTCACATCCATATGCTTTGTTGTATTTATCATGTAAAATAAAGATACCTTACTTTTCATTTTGTAACATTTTAATCATATACAGCTATATAAGTTTAGTCATGGTAGCAAGTTTATTCCCAAGGTTTTAAGTTTTTAAAAAATAATAAAATAACTTGTTAAGGGGGAGGGGATGTATAAGTCATTAATCGATAAATAATGCACATGACGTTGAACATAATAATAAAAAGTGCAATGAATGACAATATGAAACAGGAGTTAAAATTATTGCCAATTTCCTGCTTTCCAACCTTATTGTCATTCAGGTTGATGCATTTGCCTTAGCATTAGGCCATCTGAAATTCCATATCTCATAGAATGCTATCTGATACAAATAAAGAAGAGGTCGCATGGTCCGTTTGAGGTCTTCGTCCGATTTAAGTTTCTAACGTCAATAACGGATTTGCCTTCATGGGTCCAAACAGAAGAAAATAAGAGGATTATATGCCCGGGCTGTAGGCCAAATGCTAAAAAAAATTACGAAAATGAATCTTTTCAGTTTTGCACGAACGGAGAAAAATTGTTCCTGGAACTTGGCGGAAAGTAAAACTCTCAGATTTTCATTGGTTTGGATTCATGAAGAGATTCCTTGATTCTCTATTTAGTTAACAGAAATTTAGAGTTAATAACATCTTGATTTTTTAGAGATCTTTACATAGTTTGAAGAAACGTAGTCAAATTTCATCTTTTAAAAAAAATAAGCACTTTATAAATACATTTGCAGAAAAAGATTCAGAACCAGCATAGTAATTTTTTTTAACTATATGTTAAAAAGAAATTCATTAAATTGGATTAAAAACTATTCAGTTTTAGACAAATATAAACACAGAATATTACAGAAATCTGATGTCTATTTTAAACAGTGAAGCCATGTTTTAAATATTTTTATGCAAGGTAATTAAAAAAATTTAGGTACTAAGGCAATTTTTATTACACAATTAAAATAACTTTATTATACTAAATTTAGCTGCATTATGAAAAATATAACACTGTCACTTCTCTAGTAAAATAATTCCTTAAAAAAAGTTAAAACAATATACAAACTATCCAGATTATAAATATCTATTATTTATGTAAAAGAAAGAGTGTTATGTTTCTCTTTAAGAGTTTTTCTATATACCTCTTTCAACTGTTTGGTTTACTGACTAATAGCTATTCGCAATACATTAAATTTTGTTACTAAAGAAAAATGTGTGGCTTATTCATCTTTTTCAGTACGTGTGTCATCTTTCAATTAAACTTCAAAAATTTCCTTTCCTTAGAGAGATTTCTTTTTCAAAAAAGGGATCAAGAAATTATATTCGAACTTTCTTTTCTTTCTGTCATTGGCAACAACTTCTTTAGCTTTCTGTTCTTCTAAAATAGATAATATTTTGAATAGCTTGATTGCTGATATTCTCAATTCTTCAATAATATTTGCTGCTTCACTTTTATTTTTACAAATTTTCAATCATTCAATGTATTAATTTTTGAATGCTCAAAGTGAATTAAACTTTCCATTTACATTAAAAAAGTTTAAACAGTTTTTGGTACAATATTTCTGACTAAAATCCCTTGCAGTAAAGATACACAAATAATAATAATAATTTATAACATAAAATCCAGTGAAATCTGTAATGAAGGGAGGAATTAAAATTATAAAAATGGGCCAACTAAGGATTAATGAGCAAAAAATTGAATTTTTCGCCAAATGCAATCCTTTTATTGCAAACCTAAAAGATGGCAAGATGGTGGACTTTTAGGGAGTTTTTAAAAGATAGCATAGTGTTTGGCTAGAAACTTGACACTAATCATATCATGAAATTTTAGGAACAGAGAGTTTAAACATTAGTTTAATAAATAATTCCACACACAATTCCACAATTTTTTTTTTTTTTTTAAATTTTCAAACAGAAAAAATAAGCATCTGGATCAAAATAGTTTTAAAGCCCTTATGTAAGAACAATTAAATATAAGCACCTTCTAAAGAGTTTTAATAATAATATGATCCTGATCTTGCTTGATTGTTGAGCTGTTTCTGTATCAAAAGCATATAGCCATTTCCAATAATGATGCATTTTTGAAAGGATGCCTTGAGAAAAAATCTCTCAGGACACTTAAACATATTGTTTTTGGAAGAATTTGAGAAGTGACATTTTGGAACCCTAAATTATCTTTTAAAATTGTTAGACAAGAATCATATGATATGAGCTTTTTCAATAATATCTTTTTACTGGTGCAATCATCAAGCACCAGTTCTCTAACCTTATTGATACCTTCATCACTGATCCGAAGTACATAATTTACCAAAGCCTGAGTTACCTATGAGGTTAAAAATTATGTTTTTGACAAAAGTCATCTTTAAAAAAATTTTGCAACATTTCAATAGATTTCATAGCAGAAATTTCAAGGCAAAAGTAAAATTTAATTATGTTCTTTGATGTTACAGAAAATCAAAAGATTAAAAATACTTATCTTATTAAAAACAAATTTATTTTCAGAAAATAAAATGAAATATCTGTTTATTACCAAATGTTTATGGAACTCATAAATATGTTTGATAACACTTTGCAAGCAATATCTATCATAGATGTATATTTTAAGTGAAGCATTCTGGATACTTTTTGATGAGAATAGTACAAATCCATTTGACATTTATATTACACACTACTCTAGGAGTTATATAACATTTATATTACATACTACTCTAGGAGTTATATATATCAAAAATATTAAATTTGGTTTCTTTTTATATTGCTATTATCAGTGACAATTTATATTGCTCAGTTTTATCCTTTCAAATATTACCATTTTCAATAATCAAGATTCGAGCATTAATAGCATTTTCGACACAAGGTATGTAGACTAGAAGTTTGCTTAGTGATGAAATTACATTTATACATTACGATTAAAATGTTGCAATACAGTTAAAAACCGAAATTTACAAAAAAAAAGTCTGAATTTGGAATAATTCATCATATAAACACAGAAATCTAAATTATATGAAACACATGAATGAAAAAAGGCACAATTCCTTTATACATCATTGAATCATGATCAGAATAACCAAAGAACTTTCATATGAAAGCAATGGTTAATCAAAAAATTAATGAGAAGAGTCATTAAAAGAAAATATCAAAAATTCGCAACATTCAAATTACTATTCAGTATGCAGAAACTTAATGTATGTCTGAAATTAGGACAGATACATATATTTTCCTTTACATTATAAAAGTCTATTATAACAGAAGTGAGATATATTTTATAACAAGCATCATCAACTTGTAAAACAAAAATATAAGAAATAAAGCTAAAGCTAAAATAGGTATTACAATTAAATCCTTCCTGAAAACAGCACTTGCAAGTAATAGAAAATTTAGAACTAGCTAACAATAATTGACAATAAATAAAATCATTCTGATAATCTATCAACCCTGCACGAAAAGGCTACAGATGAGAAATAACCTCTATACAGAAACAGCCTAGCAATTCAATCAACTTGCAACAATTCTGTTCAATACTTTAATCTAAATTTTACAATCAGTTGTAACAGCTCTTGCCAAATTTAAAGAAACATGGTAATCAGTAATTTAAAAAAAAGAGATTGAGTTAAATAATTTCACCATTAAAAAAAGTTCTGGAAAAGTTCAAACTAAACAAACAAGCTCAAATGTAAGAAAAATAACCAAGTCAAAAAAATTAAAAAAATTTGTTGAGAACTTTTCAGATTAAGAATGCTTATTTTAAAGCTGTTGTAAATGAGAAAATCCATCAAAATATAATTCTTTTAAACTTATATTTAGCATTATACTTCTGGCATAAAATGTATTTCTAACAATGAAATTTAATTTTATCTAAAAGACTTTGAAGGGAACTAAAATAATAGTACAATTTAATCCCATTAAAACTTTTCTTTACTAAATTATTTTGTAATAGTGAGGTCACGAATCTGATTTAAGTTGTAATATTTTAGAGAACTGAGAAATAAGAAATAATTACTACATTTATGTTAAACCCCAAACAAATTTTCTGCCCAAAACTTTTTTTTTTTTATTTCCTAATAAAAATGTTATTTCTCCTTCCTCAAGCATAAAAATTTCGAATTTTAGGCAAGATTATGACATTAAATGAATTTTTAAGTCTTCCACATGGGCATTTTATGCTTCATAGTATAGTCAAGGAAACCCAGTATGTATTTTAGACAGCTTTCTTTAGTAAATTAAATCCAAAATTTGACAAAGTATAATTTTAGTGCAATTTCAGTTCAACCGTACTTAAAAAGATTATATAACAAATCCCATGCATCTAAGTTGTCATGGATTTCAATAATCACATTAACATGCATATGAATGCAAGGTTAACAAATGGCCAGGGCCTCAATCAATTTTATTCAAAATCAGACACAAATCTACACTTTAAATGCTAAGAATCTATGATGATTTTTAACTCTTTATCTGTTATTGCTATTCTGTTCACTGGCACCGAAACAATTTTCCCTTGTTTAAATTTCATTCAAAATTTGAAAGAAAAAAAATTACAGGTTTAGCATCTAGACCACATCACCAATGGTTTAACACAAAGCATTTTTAAATTATCATATTCATGAATAAACTTACTGACATATAATTTCAATTTTTTTTAATTCAGTACAGTTTAAAGCAAGAACATTCATCAAAACCTGAAAATCAAATTTTTTGACAATAAAATCCCCCCCCCCTTCTATGCTTCATGTATAAGAAAACAAAAAAGAGCAATTATTTAAAAAAAGATTCAATATACATAGAACAGAAATATAATTTCCCTTGCTTGTGGTAAGCATTCTTTTAGACTGAAAGGTCAGAATAAACACATCACTATTCTTTAGAAAACAATCTAGCACGATTAAAGAATCAATTCATGAGAGTAGAGATTTGACAGCAGCAATAAATGCATTAAAAAATTTATTAGTATATTTCAAAAGAGTTTTTACTTCTATGTTTAAAAAAAAAGAAAATCACTTTATGTAAACATTCAATTAGAGTTTTTATTCACCCCCCCCCCTCCAACTCCTCCAATATAGTTAACAAGATGAATAAAAAAAATAAAGTAACAATAGAACAAAATTTAGAAACTAGATGAACATCACACATTTGCTTTATTTGTGCTATGATTTTATTGGATTAGTCTCCACTACAAAGGTTCATGTACATAACACAAACATATGAAAGGCAATTAAAACAACATGACTTGAATATTTTACAATTTAAAGGAATCATAAAGTTATACATCTAAATGATTTAACTGAAATTAAACATAACCAAATTCCCTCATGAACCAGCTACTTACAAAAGCGACTAGTTTTAAATACTCTCAAAAAATTGTTTAACTTATTATCAATCAAATAAATAATTTCTTTAAACATTGTCCATTCAAGTAAGCAATATTCTGTTTTCTTGAATACAAAATATTGTTTCCTTGGCTCTTTACACGTTAGATTTTATTAGCCAATATAAGCCTTTATGAAATTGAAAAAAAATTTCATATGTATTTTTTCTTAATAATTCTCAAAACTTTTAGTTTAATGCTTTTAAAAACTCAAATGAAATGAAAAGGAATTCAGGTTTTAAAAAATTATGAGAGAATGCATAGTAAATGATTGATTTATTTAAAGATAGAATCTGATTGAGCTTTATGTTTCTTGTTGTTTTTTTTTTTTTCATCCACTCTTTTAGAAGCGCAAGTATAAGGAGTTTTTCTTATTTATATGGATATCAAATTGTTTACATTTACATTAACCCCTTAACCTGGGATGGAGACTAGCGGAAAGAAGTGCTCCCACATGTTAAGAAGTTGTATGTAGCAAAAATCGATTGTTGCTACATACAAGCCAGAGCATTCTCACCCGCAAAGCTCAACACTATAAATTACACAATAAAATTTCTTAAATGCTACATAATAATAAGCAAAAACCACTCTTTATATATACATGAAATTACTTTTAATAAAAATTTAAAAAAAAAATTTAATCATCAGAAAAAAATTTTTTAATGAAACTCCTTGATATTTAATAATAAAAAATACATAAATAATACACCTTACTACAATTGAAGTACTTCAATTCTAGATCACTGATGCAAAATATCAAAATATAGGAAAAAATATTTATATTTATATTATAAAATACTTCCAGAATTTTGCAATAGTTAATGTTTCAAAGTTGTGTAAAGTAACTCAAAGCATGGATTAATGCAGGCATCAACAATACACAATTTGAATTCATATCTTGCTAAAGCAGGATAAACCCATAAAAAACTATGTATCTTCTAATTTTTTGCCATCTTATACAATGTGCAATCATAGGAAAGCACTCCTAATACATAGAAATTCAGATTTTGCAATTATTTTAGTATGTTTTACTTCTAGTTTCTGGACTATGATTTTTTGTGATAAGGAAAATTGCTCTTGCACTAAAGAAAGTGGAATTTGAAATTCTGTAAGTGAAACAGACTTCGAACTGGTGTTTCTTAAAAAATATATATATAATTATTATAAATAGCTGTGTCAAAAAAATAATTGTACTATTTAATGATCTTTTAAAAACCTGGGAAATGATATATATTATTATTGAATCACTAAGACTGATACCCTCCTAATTTCAACAGCAGTCCACTCAATACTGCACTCTCTAGTTTAAAATATTATTACCAGTTTTATTCATGTTGATGTAGTGTTTTTTCCATGAAAAATAGTATTATTTAATAGTCTTTCGAAATGCTGGATACTGATACATTATTGAATCACTAAGAATGATACCTTCAATGTCTTTTTATATTCATCCAGTACACACTTTGTTTTAAAAATTTCGTTAGCAGCTTTTCAATCTTTTGCATAAGCTGATGCAGAACTTTTTCAATGAAAAGTAATTTTTATTAATACACTCTTCTTTTTACAATTAAAATTAATAATGCTAATTCCATCTACTTGTTCATATTTCATCTTTTCTGAATACCAGGGGTAAATTTTTCACCATTTCTTTACGATTCTGCATAAATTTGACTCATTTTCTTTGAGATGCATAGCTAGTTATAGGAACACAAAAAATCTATTCAAATACAAATTACATCCTAACTCAATAAACCTGATATAAAAATCTTCTTGGGTATTATAAGAAAGTCTTCATGATATGTCTTGTTCCCAATAAATTTCTTAATATTATATATGTCAACTTTTGATTTACACAAATTGCATATTTTTATTTCATATTTGGAGTTCTTTCATGTTCTGTGTGAAATCTAATTACCCCTTCCAAGCAAAAAGACTTTCATAAACAGACTTATCTCTCTCCCCTCCCCCTGGTATATGCTTATGAAGATTTTCTTCAAAGCATGTATAGGTTTATTTAATCATTTATTTATATTTTTAAAAACTTATAAATAAATTAAAATGTTAAAGAATCAATCATGTGTCATATCTGAGTTAAAAAGAGAATAGAAATTCTGCTTTAGTTAAAAAATACATCTTCATATATATTTTCCTTAGAGTGCTCATAAATAAAACCCGCACATATATTTCAATAATTCTTACATCTTCAAAATATTTTGATAATGCAATGGTAAGTATGCTTGGTGGATCTATATCAAATTCAGATTTTTTTTTCATTATAAATTAGTTTTTTTAATATTTTTTATATCATGCTTTCAATGAAAAACAAATTAAAAAGTTCAACTTAGCAAGAGAACTGAAATATTATTCATATCAATCAAATATTAGCTTCACAATGAAATTGACGTTATGAAGTTCTTATATGTTGTCACTAGTACTATCATCAGAAAAGTCTATAAATTAATTATTCACAAATTTATTTGCTCCTCAAGAAGATAATATAGTCTTTCAGCCATGACTGCACAAATAAAACTGAGAGAAACAAAATAGTTGCAAGAATGTATCCCATAACATTCCATTCCAAATAAGAGAAGTTATAAACAACCACTTCAAATGTGTTAAAACAGGATTCCTTTTTTTCTATTTTAAGACAAAGGCATTTTCTAAGCAAACCTATGATCACAAACAATTTATTTCTAGAGAAAATTAATTGATTACATGCTAAAGAAGAGAGGAAACTATAAAACTAACAATATGTTAGAGAGGAATATATTTTGTAAAATGCCCATAGAATTCTGTAAAGCATATACAAACAGACACCCAGGTAGTTAATCAATTATTCTATATGGAAAACATATTGAAGGAAAAATGTACATTTATTTACAGATCAGCTTCATATGGCAGATTAATAAACCTTAAAATTCAGAGAAAAATTTTGCATATGAAAAAAATTCTTGATGTTAAACAGAAAATGACATTTTTGTGACATGTACACAGTCTGTCTTTGCAATATAATTTGAACTATGCCCTGCTAAATATTTACAAGGTTAATTATATAGTAAAATACAATATTTACAAGTTAACAACATTTCAATATCATTGAAACTAACTACTGCTCAGACGCAGAGAAAATGAAGCACATTTTTTTGTAGAGTACTATTAAGTTCGCCTCAGTAATATGGCCAGATAATATAATGATACTGATGGTTAAAATGATGCAAGATAGAAATGTACAGGAAATTTATCTTTTAAAAAATACAGCAGAATAACAGTAATTGAATGGATAAGATAAAAATATTAATTAATTAGTCAGTTCAGAAAAAAAAACTGATCACAATTATATACAAAAGTATTTAAAAAGAAAATCAATTCTTAACTGAATGCTTAATAATTTCCAAACATTTTGTTTCCATAGCATATGAAAATTTATGTATCAAAATAATATATTAAGTATATTTCAGATAATGATACATTTTATCTATATCTACAATAAAATGATGAAAAAATATGTTTTTTATTGAATGAACTAAATTTCCCTTTTAAAGCTGTTTCTTTTAAGCCCGCGTCAATAATCAAGTGATATCAGTTCACTTGAAGGTTGAAAGCAGTTACAAAATTGTTAAACCTACAATTACAAAACAATAATCCTAATGAACAATTACTGTAATTCCCTTTTCTTTATCATTCATTTACTAGATTTTCTTTATTTTTAGATATTTAATATAAAAACACAGAAACTGTGCACAGTAAAATATAGAATCACTGTTTTACTGGAATTTTACAACCAAATTCAGATTGCTTACATCTTAAAAGCCCAAAATTTTATTTTCTTCAAAGATGAACCCATAGATGATTAGTTAAATACTAACCATTTAGTTCAATCTAACAATCCACATATGTATTATTATATGTATTATGTATGTCTTATTATTATGTATTATGTGTATATTGCTACTACATATGTATTATGTGTATGTATAAAATTATATAAATTTATAACATAATTAAGTAATTTTTTTTATATAAAAACTTTCCAAATTTGCCATGCAAAACATACTTTGATCAAATTAGAAATGAATTCAACAATTTATCGAATTAAACATGTGTAATCAAAAATGTGTAAACATTCTAAATAAGCAAAAAGTTATTTTTACATAACTTATCAGAAGCAAAATTACTAGTGACTTAAAACAATTCACAAATACATTAAAACACTCAGGCTACATGTCATTCAAAATATAACAAATATATGCATTCCAATAACACAGTAATCAAATTCTTATATTTTAAATTCAAGAGAATTGGCAAACAAGTTCCATTTTTCAACTAGTATGCCTTTCAGTATAAGAACTAAAATAGATTAGATTTAAGCATTCTCTTCAAGCATTAGTTTGGCTTTAGAATAATTTTTGCATGAAAAAATGAAAGGTTTACATAGATATTTAAAAAAAAATGTTTTCAAAACAACTATTGACAATATAATTTTTAAATGTACAAGAAAAGAAATATTTCATGATCTAGACAATACATTAAGTGTGTACATATATATATATATATATAAAATGCTTATTTCTTAGTAATAAAAATTACAAAAAACTACTTTAATTCAAAATTAAACAAAAAAAAATACCAAGCTAACTCATACTAAGTATACTCATTCTATAAAAATAACAAAATTGCTGAGTAAAAAAAGAAGAAAAGAAATCAATTTATAGATATTTTAATATGATATTAAATACAAATACTAAAAATAAATTTATTAAAAGATTTAAAGAAAGAATAAAACAATTAAACATTCATGAACAATTCCTCACATGGAATTAAAACATATAAGTATGTCATTGTCTAAAAATAAGATATATATAAAAAGAAAAACTTACTCCACCACCTAGAAGAAGCTTCTTTCTGAATTCTTCAACAGGATTCTGAAAGGTAAGCTTTTCCAGTCTAATATTGCTAACTTTTTCACCAACTCTAAGATACAGGTCATAGATATAGCTCACTTTTTTAGGTTCCTCTTTAGTTCTAAAATATACATCTATGGGCATAGTAAATCCAGCATAGCCAGATTCACTAACTTGGAAAGGCGGCTCTTTTTTAACTGAAAAAAAAATAATGAAATTATGTATAACACCTTAAATCCTAAAAATCTCTTAGCATGAAATATAATCATAGCATAACAAAAACCAGAATACCATATTTCTAAAATAAATTGAAGTTATCAAATTTGGTAGAAATATTACACTGGAGAATGGATACGAGCACATAAAAATGATTTTGTGAAATAAATACAGATTAAGCAAACTTTTTACATTTTTTACCATTATTTCAGGAAATATTACTGCAGAAAAATATTAATTTGTTTGATATAATTCCCTTAACTTAAAAAAAATTTAAACATAATTTGTAATTATATTTGTCCATGACTGTAATGAAATTCAAACTCTTTTCATCTTTCCCTTAATTGCATAATTTGTCTTTTGCTCAATTAGCAAGTTTTTTAAAGCATTTTTTAAAATATTTTTATTAATATTTAGAGGTTTCACTTTTCCACAGTATTGCTATTCCTTCTTATATGTACAAAAATATATCTTGTTAAATTAATAACCTGCTTTCTCATTGAAATATTTCATAACTGAGACTTTAAGATCTGAAGTAAGTTACAAAACATAATCAGCATTGCATACAAATCGCAATTACAATTCATTCTACTAATCATATAAACATTTGTCTCATAGGCAGATTAAGAAAAATTCTTAGTAAAAGAAATCTTATTTTTCCATATTTAGCAATATAGCAGAAATTTACTCAAAAGTTAAAATAGAAATGCTTTTATCTCACTGTAATTTAATGGCACAAAATGGCATTTTTTTAAATTTTTTTATTTATGAGCATGTATCATCTGTTAGAACAGTTAAATTTTCATCATTTACAGTTTTGCACAACTGTTAAAGTTTTAAGAAAAACCAAAATCCCACAATAAGAAAGGTTTATAAGCCCCCCAAAAAAAGCAGCAAATAAAAAACTTTTGAAATAGAACTATTAAATATCTATTATAATTTGACAATGCAAAAAAAAAATCATTAATTTTAGCAAAGTATAAAAGATTCAAAAGAATACAATCCATTTTTGCAAATAAATTATACAATAAGATAACTATGATTATAAAAAAAAAGGGGGAATGTATGCCTGCTCCATGTGTGTGTATATGTTTCTGTGCGGATGCTACAAAAAAACACAATTGGATAAAAAAATTATCAAATCTGACATATATGTACCTGAAGGTGGGATAATATATAACTAGGACAAATTTCAATTAACATTCTTGTTGCAATTTTAATTAACATTTTTTATAATTAAAAATGTCAGCAAAATTTTGAAATCTTCAGTAATAATTTCAAGAAATAATCCTGCGTAAAACAGATTTTATGCAACAATATTAGTTTAGAATTTCAAGCTTGTTAGATTGATAATTATTTTTCAATCTAACAAACAAATCTAATTTTAATTCTAAATTTTTTTTAAAAAAATTATAACAATATGTTTTATTACTAAAATCAATTTTAAAATCATTTTTAATGTTTACTAAATATTTTGACAACTGATTCATCTGGTTCAGAATACTTACTGTATTTATTTTTTAACATTAGATTGTGATAGGCATGTAAACCATGTTACTTGATTAGCTTTGTATCTGTTCTTACTGTGTTCTAAACATGATCATCTACTCTTTTCAAGTCACATTAGCATAAAAACTACATGTAACATTCAATTGTTCATTATGTTATATGCTTAGTAACATCTTTCTCATGCATAGCATACAGATTCAAATATTAAAATTATATGGCATATTTTCTCATACTATAAGAGCACACTTAACAGCACATTAATAATAACATGCTAAAAAAATTACTAACAAATGTTCAAATTCTTCTAACTTATATATATTGGCAATAAATAATAAACCCATTCTGCATAAAATATGAACAAATAAATTAAAGTAAAATTCATTACCACATAAGCAAAAATAATTTGATCAATTTATCTGTTAGTTTTCAATAAATGGAAATATTTGTAAAAAAAGACTGAAAACATTTAAATTTCACTACAACAAATTAAAGTATTGCTGGAAATTCTGAACAAAAATATTAAAAGATTGTAAAAATTCAAAGAAAAAATGCACAACAATTTAGTATCATCAAGAAGATAATTATTCAAAATTTAAGATGGCATACAGAATAATTTTTGTGTGGTCATATTTCCAGGATTTTACCAAAGAAAAATGCTAAAATATTGCTTAAACAATCACTTCCAAATACACATACTACTTTCCAAAGTATATATATATATATATATATAAAATTATATATATCTAAATTCAATAAATTGCTCAGGAGAATTTCAATAGATATCACATATTTTTATTAAAAATAATGGTAGAAATGTTTACTTGTACTTTTCTCCTTTGTTAAAAATTTAGCAGAAGATACTTTTTTTAGGGTTAATTTCAAAATTCATAATTTATGCTTTTATCTGATATACAATTTGATGCAAACGCATGCAATATTCCTTCATTGGTCTGAAATTGTGTTTTTACTTATAATAGTGCAATAAAACTTTTATTTGATCGGCAATAAAAAGAAAAATCTTTTAACAATATTAAGCAAATTATAAAACTTATGAAACACATACATTGTTTCCAGTAATGAATGTTTTCATATATTTTTAATGAGCACATTTTAATTGCATATGTTACTGAATAGGTAGAATTTTAAATGTTAACACATTTTAGGCAAGATCACAGAAATATAAATAGTGACATTTAAAGCAAAAACATTTCAGCATCAGCCAATAAAAACAGACAGGAAAAGTCTATAAATGATCTGAAATTAAATGTTATTCATAAGAGTTTCAGAAATGATCAACAGACATAAGTTTCAGAAATGATCAACAGAGAAAAACTTTTAACAATAATAAACACACTTGTGACCATCAATGTTTCATGCAAGCCAAAAAAGTTACTATCAGTTTTTCTAATCGATAGCAATTTTAAATAAAGATATTCAGTTAAAATATAGCTTTATATTTTTAATTTTAGCTCAATGGCTGCATATCAATTGAAGGCAGTTCCCATGAACTATAAATGACAGCAAATTATAATAAACTTCATTTCTATATACATGAAAAAATATTAAAATTTCAGTGATTTCAAATTGTCAACATCATCTGATTTTTAAAAAAATAAAAAACTCCTGTTTGTGTTTTTAAATAATTTATGAACAAATATGTTACAAACGAAGCTTTAAATACAAAAGATACAATGCTGAATTCATTTTTTATTTCAAAAGCTATGTAAATCATAACTCCATATGAATGATCATATAATGATAAAATTCAATGACTACTCACTCAAAATGCTAAATATTATAAAACAAAGAAAACTGAATGTTTGATTTTTAAAATATCAATACATAGACAGCATTATTTTAGATTATTATATTATTTAGACATTATTATATTGAAAGCATTATTTTAGAAAATGAAACGGTAAAAGAGAATTTTAGTGTGCATCCAGCTGCGGCAACAATGCCAAGTCGCCAATAAAGATGGTGGACAAAATAAACAAATACTTCCGCGGAACAGTTACGGTTACCATTTCCCGCCATCTAATTAGAACTTTTTACTGATAAGTATTTTTTTTTTTTT
>JAPMOR010025584.1:446168-465345 GCA_026543865.1 Argiope aurantia
AATGGAGAAATAAGCAATCGGAACATTCTCCATACAAAATTTCAAACAAACATACTTTTCTTACCTTCATCAACTTGTAAAAAAATATATTCCACTCACCCTTCATCCATTCTGCCGGTTCGACATCAAACCATTCTCAATACAAAATTTCAAACAAGCATCCTTTCCTAACTTCATCAACTCGTAACAAATATATATATTTGCATATTTAACGCACCCTTCATCCATTCTATAGGTTCGAAATACTCCCGACATAACAAATTATGAAGGGAACCAACCGTTATAACACCAAAAGAATTAGGAGAACTATGAAGAATTCCATTGCAGCTGTCTTTTAAAGTGAGAATGCAAACGATTTTTTTAAAGTGCATACTGACAATTAAAAATTGCAAAAGAATAAATATTTTTTGTCCGTATTCACATTAAAAAAAAGAAAGAAAATAACTTTTAATTATAAGCTTAACTTCCTTTATTTAATAAATTTTAATTATAATAAAGAACAAAATTAAAATCTTTAATCGATATTTTTTTAATATTTTGAATTTAACATTTTTTATAGTGTAATTCTAGTTTATGAACAACACAACCATTGCAAAAAGTAGTAAACAAAACAGCAGTACAGTTGCTATAAGAGGCATCCGATGGGTTGCAATATTGGCGACAAACAGCTGGTGCACACTAATCTTCACTTAGGCCAATGAAACATCTATTACATGCTTACTAAGTTATTACATGCTTATTTGTAAGCCTAATTTACAAAAAGCATGTAATAATGTTGAAAAAAACAGATGACATTTCTCACATAATTTAATACAAGCTTAAATGTAGCACTACTTTAAAATATTTGAAGAGGAGAAAGACACACATACACATATATGTGTGTGTGTGTAAAATAAAAGCTTTTTTTTTTTTTTTTGTAAAAGTAAGGTTTACACAATTACAAAAAGCACAGCATAATAATAAAAATTAGTTATAATAAATTACAATGCTAAATTAGTTATAATTCTTCCAAGATTGAGAAAAAAATAATTAATCACAAGATAAAAATGTTTTTTTTTAGTAAATAATCTTTCTAATAGCAGAATAGATTAACATTTCATTAAAAATTATCAATTTATTGTTTGATGTAAAAAATTTTTATTAAATCTTATTTTCTCAAAATGATAAAATAATAAAACAAAACTTTTCCACCCACTATAAAATAAATGACCAATTGGGAAATACTTAGTTTCATAGAATATAAAAGCATAAACATAAATATGCATGAACTGTTTTTAATCTACAGCAAAAAGAAATTATATACCTCTCTTGGGCTTAGGGAAACTATCATGCAAGTGGAAAACCACTTTTTCAATAAAATATTCAATTGCACAGTCATTAGGTCCACGGACAAAAACTTTCCAATCATGTGTGTAACCTTCTTTAGTGGGCCTGTCTTTTTCTATGGCTGTATGGCCAAGCTGTAGTTGCACTACTACACTCTGAAAAATAAAAATTAAAAGAGCATAAGTAAAACAAAGTATATATGTATGTTTTTCAATTTTAATAAATTTACAATACATATATTGGTAGTTGCATAAATTTTAACTAAAGAAAAAATCTCAAACATTACATTTCAAGGTGTACAGAATCTATAAATAACTTGTTAACTTACAGAAACTAAATAATTTATTGGATAATTCATAATTATATGCTTTACTTTTTAAATTACATATTTTCAACTCTAAATTAAATACTTTGTATCACAGTAAGTGGGATCTCATTTTTTACACAGAATGTGTTAAGTACATGGTTTCCATTAATAATTTAGAAGAGAATTTATCATTATGATTATACAAACACAATGCCTTGCTGAAGAAACTAAAACTGTAGTATTATTAGTCACAAAAATAAAAATTCAAATTATTTTGAGTATCTAACATTCAGGCCAAATCGGCATACATGGTTTTGAAGTCATAACATAAATTTTGGACAGTAAAACATTTTCTTGCATTGATTAAACATTGAATTATTACTTTGAAAGTCAAAGTTTGAATATGATCACAATCAACTGAATATATTACCAAAGAAATCACTACCTAACAAATTATATTTTACTAAGCACAGTAACAATTAAATTAATATTCGTAATAATTTGCATCAAAATAATTTCTTAAATGTACTGGCAGCTTTAGCAACAGTAGCTTTAGCGCAGCTATTAAAAATCTATTACTTTTATTTCAGTTAATATTTTCTTAATTCTATTACAATCAATTTTTAATGAAAGCACAACATCAACTTCTGCAGATCTTCCTATACCAGATACTTTTTTGGACTGAAGATATCTTTATAATTCTCTAGCACTTTATTTAAAATTCAACAGTAATGAGTGGATATCAATACAAAGAAAAATATTTCTGTACAAACTTAAAATAATGATGTGCTATGTTGTAACCCTCAAGAGAAAAATTTTAAAAAGTGAGCCACAAGGAATGAAAATCACACTAGGATTTTATTGTCTTAAGTATCTAATCACCATGAACTAGCAGCAGACTGTTTGAAATAAACTTTTAAATCACACGAGCTGAAAATGAGAAGTTTTTAGAGTAAATAAATAGTTCTCAACATTAAAAATCAGCTAAATCTTCAATAATATAAATATTAATCAATTAGTGATACAGCTCAGTTAACTTTTGATAAGCAGAAAGCATTAACTGCTGCAAAAATAAAAATGAAATATGTTGTATTAAATTTTGCTACATAAACAGAATGAAAATGTTTAGCTTGTAATAAAGTTATTGACTTAAATCATTTATATGCAAAATAGAATTATGATATTATTTGTTATAAAGACATGTTTAAGTGAATTATAACACATAAATGAACAGTAAATTAATATAATGCTATTACAATGATAATATTGCTGATTTTGTTCTTTTCCAAGAAATATGCAAATCCACAACATTTTTATACAATTCAGAATTAAACATATCTATCTAGGGCAAATTAAATTCCTGACAATCATTTAAATAATTCACTGAGATGCAAAAGAATTTAGAAATAATAAAATGATGCTTAAAACCATGGAGATCCAAAGACAAATCTATCAACCATAGACTGAAAAATGTTCCCAAACTTTTTATAGCAGAAGTGTAAATAGTAATTGTTGACCCAAAAAGTACCTGAAATACTGTCATCTCTTTTCTGATTTGTTAAAAAAAGAGAAATATGTTTGGAAAAGCCTCCATAATAATAAAATCAGTATCATTAATAAAGTAAGCATGTGAATTTTAAGGTAGGATAAATACTATTTTTCATACATAAATATTTTTAAAAGTTATGGCCAAATTTCATTTTATTTGTAAAAGAAATATTATTGGGGAAAAAAATGCCCCGGGTTGCACATTTCCATTCATCAAAACATATCTGTGTTAAAGTGGGTAAGTAGGTCAAATTGCAGCATTGTGAAGTATTGAAAGATAAATAGATGACAGTGCCCAATTTTAATCCATCTTTGCAAGGTTATTTAAAATAAATGTATTATTATTGCAAGGTTATTTTAAATAAGGTATTTGAACATGATAATTTATAAACATTATCACATTCCTTAAATATTTTGTATTGAAGGAAAAAATAAAAGCTATAAAAATACATTAATTACACTAATCTTTTAAACATGTTTATAAATATATTCATTTCTTAAATTATTTAATAGCATTTTTACATTTTACAGAATAAGATAGAGTATCTGAATAACACATTTAAAATGTATCATATTATTAAAAATTTTAATATTTATTGATCAAACATTTTTTTATAAAATAAAGCCTTAACTTTTTGAATAAAAGAATTTTATATAGCCTATAGGAATCAGATATAATAGTTGCAAATAAAACAATAAAAACATGAAAGTCTGAAAGAAAACATTGCATATTAGTTGAATATAGCGTATAAATAATCTAAACTACTTTTATAAGAATTTGATTAAGAAAAGAAATAATCCAATACAGTTCATAAAATAAATTTTAAATGAATAAAAAAACAGCAATATTGGTTACAATGAGCAACTGAATTACTTAATTCTTACAATATTTCTTAATAGAAATATAGAATAATTATATGAGATTTTTATTAATTTTTGACTTCTAATTTATTCATAATATGATTAATGATAAAAATTTATACATTACAAGTTTTCTATAGAATTTCAATGTTTAACAACTATGAAAAGAATGTCATACTTTTAAAAACAACTAAAACAAAACTAAAATTGATAATCCAATACAAGTTGATCATTATGTTAAAACAACAGAAGATATTGCTAGCAAAGAATAACATATCATTTATATGGAGTTATAGTACAGGGCTTCAACTCAAAATTTCTGGGCCCGTAAATCATAAGCTGGGTAATAAGTATGAATGCATTTAAATGAACTTTGAAAAATTGAAGTATGTCTTTGCTCAATTTACAAGACTTGCACTATGCATTTTCAAAAAGTAACTACTATAAAAATTAGAAAGATATTTTGCTATAATTAAGTAAAACAATGCTTAGAAAATGAGAACCTATTTAATGATTAGATAATACAAATTTAAGCTCTTATAATAGCAATCATATTGAAAATGAATAAACAGAAACAATACTATTGCTATTGTTTGGCAATGAAAAATAGTGCTCGATTATTTTTTTAAGTGAATAATATTAATAAAAAAATAAAGACCTATAATTGTATTACTATTAATTGCACTTTTACAAAAGTCTATATAAAATACAATAGAATTTTTTTTCATAGATGTTTTAATTTTTTCTAATAGATGTGTTTCACATTATTTTAGAGACTCAACATTGTTTTTGTAGTATAACAGTATTAATATCAAAATAATTATTTCTGTATTATGATCTTTTAAACATCTCTTTAGCAATGTTTATATTTTATATTTATACAACACAATTTGTGAAAAGCCTGCAAAAAGGATTAACAAATGATGTTGAATGTGTTTTTAATAACAGTTTTTTAGAGGAAAAAATGTATAAACATATTTTAGCAATGAATAGTATGAAGGATAATCCCATTTAACATTTTTACTGCATGGAAACACAAAGTTACCAACATCTTATTCAAAATAGTCTGATGAATAGAGCTTAGGAACAAACCAGAAGACATCAAAGAAACAACATTATACTATACAAAATAAAGTATTTAAAAACTATTAAATAAAATAATTTATGCAAAAGATAGTTAAAATTTGAAATCAAGTTTAGAAGCCATAAAATGACAAAATAAATATTTTTATTGCATCACCTAATCAATCAAAAGTTATACGGCATAAAGTGGATTTCAGAATTTAATTTTTATAAGGAATACAACTAAACGTGATATTTTACCCTAATGCAATCATAGCTGATTATCAAATTTACAAATATAAATTTTATATTATGGCTATTGCCATTCAAAAGAAATTAAATCATATTGAAATGTTTCTATAATGACATTGGAGATTATTAGATTTTATTAATAGTTAATAAATCGTAATAGTCCAGTAATTATGACTGACAGACAGATATACAACAAACATGAAATAAATTAGAAATAAAAAGAATTTAATAGCTTAACTTTTATTTTAGTATTTAAAAAATTAAACAGTATTAAGTTCATTACATATTGGACAAAAAAATAATCTACTACTGCAGAAAAGGAAATGGTATACACTAAAAAGAAGAAATACGTAGAAGATTTTTCTTTGCTATAACTTTTTAAAAATAACTCTCGGTACTGTTTAATAAATTTTTGAACTTAACGGTCAGAAATTGATACTGAAACACACTGCAATTGAATAAGAATATATCTAATACATTATACTCAAGATATTTATCAAAACAAAACAAGAAAATTTTTTGATAATTATAAATCTCAAATTAGCATCAAATATAAACACGCAATTTCCTCATAGAAAAAGTACATCTTACCATGTTGACATTATAACCATCTGATAATAAAAACTTTTATTGCACTCAAAAAATGAGTTTTATTCAAATGATTTTCCTTGTGAAGATCATAGTTTCTTTTTTGCCAGTAAGATGCGATAGAATGTCTTATACAACTCGAGTTCCGTAGCAATCTTGTGTAGATTTTTCTTATTAACTCAAAAACGCATGGATAACGCTCGTATCCGTGAGAATCGATATGAAAAATAAAGTTTGAAGACTCAAAATCCTACAACTTCAAAAATAGCAAAATAAAATTAATTGTGTCATTCCACAAAAGTTTTAGACATTTCATAAATCGAACCTGAAAAATACTTTGGCGGTGTAAAATTATGTTGCCATTATTAAAAAAATGTCAACAAAACAATACATCAAAAAAAATTTCCTCTTCTTCGTTTTCGATATGCCTTAACTTGACGGCTGACTAAATTAGGCTCCTGAAATAGTTAAAAAAGGAAATTCCAATGTTATGTCGTTTGTCATCTCTAAAAGTTATATTTTCCAATAATATACTATACTCATTTTATTAAGACTTAATAGCATGAATGTCACTATGATTTAATTTGGGTACTAAAAAATTCTATTCAATAGGGAGAGCAAAACTTTATTCGTTTAAATACAAAACTTTATTTATTACCAAATATTTTATCCATTGAGTAGTATTATATCCAGATTTTATCTTAATAAACAAAAATACTTAAGTTTGTCGACTTCATAATGCTACAGAAGTAATAATAATAATAATAAATATAATCTCCCTAAAGAAAAACTAAAAAACATATTAACTTTTATTATTCATGAATATGTATTTTGATAAGAGTTTATTCCCAAATATTCTTTTTTCTTAAAAATTTTTAATGTATTATTTTTAATTTATTTGCTTCCATCGGAACCATACTAAGCTCGTATTGCCCAATTTTTAGTTATGACATTCATTGATGCATACAATTTGCACGCAAAATTAAAATAATTCCACAAAAATTCGTTTTAAATGAAGATCTGCTTTCCTAAAACGAAAATTTTACAATACGCATTGTATGCAATGCAGAATGAATGAATTTTCTCTTAAAAATTGAGTTCTAAAGTAAAATCTGATATACTATTTTTAATTTGTTTGCTTAAATCGAAACCATACTCAGTCCATATTGTCCAATTTTGAGTAAAACGATTCATTGCTGCATACAGTTTGGCAAAATTAAAATAATTTTAGAAAGTTTCGCTTTCAATAGAAAAAAAAATCAACCTCCTTAAAAAGAACTTTTACACCATGCAGTGCATGAAAAATGTATGAATTATATCTTTAAAGATAAAGTTCTAAAATATCACACTATATAATATAATATTTTAATTTTCGAAAAAACAATATTTGCATAATATTGTTTCAAAATTTTGAAACAGTATAAAATATAAGATCCTGTTATATTTTTCAACATTGACTTCGGGTATTGGATAATACATTTCCCAATATTATATACATTACTTTCGAAGTATTTTGCTGCTAAGTCCCCAACGTTTTATGCGAATAAAAAAAAAGTATAATTAGAGCATGGTGAAAAAAAACGTTTGAATAAAAATGCAAAGGAGATTCACTCCTGCGGTTTTACTCGCATTTACTATATGAATGTAAGATTTCGGGTCCATATGATGCTAACATATCATACTAATTTAAGAAATTTATATTTTCCTTGCGTTCAGAAAATTTACATTTTGTGGTAAATAAGAAGTGTCTTAACAGAATAAACAAAATATAATTGAAAAATAGTTAAATATTTATCTAAATATAAAGCTTATATATCTAAAATGAAAGAAAGAATTGCGTTAAGGCCCTTTTTTTAAACCTAATCCTCCGATATTTTTTATTTGAACAAAATTTGTAGAGATATTTCATTTTAGAAGAAACTGAATGAATTCGTAGAAAATGCAATGATTGTACTTAATTTTGTACCGGTAAATTATAATTTTGTACTCATTGTACCTCCTAAATTTCTAAATTAGATCCCTTACAACCCACATGACTTGTTTTTTGTTTCTGATTTTTCCGATTTCTTTTCCAGTTGTATTAAAGAGCTATTATTCGTCTAAAATGGCTGAATTTCTTGCCAATCTCCTCAAATCATTCAAACAAGAGAAAGTTTATCTGTGAGACTTTTTGTTGAGGAATTGACTTATTACCAAAACAAATATTTTGCAGGAATTTATTTTATTGCTTTCTAATCATATACGAAGCAAGATTTAAATACAGTTAAGAGAAGACTGTATCTGGTCATAGTAAACAAAAACGATACACTGACACAATTTGAGGGAATTTATAGATAATCGATATATGATAAGTTGACCACACCGACTCGCTCTGAGGCACACGGATAAATCTCAATGACTTGACTACGACGACAACATTGGCAAGAATTGAAGTTGAGTTCTAAGGATCATCACCAGGCACAGTACAACCCCTCTCGTAAGAGGTACGTCTCCTCATCGGTAGGGTGGTAGCCAACTCCACCCAGTACTACTCACTGGGTGGCGAGAACCAACGACCTACCAGAAGCTTCTCATCTTCATTTCTGAGATGCCCCCCAGGTGTGATAGATGATCTATGTATATAAAACCCTAATGCATGTGGTATAGAAATCGCCCTTATTGTTTATTTTCGAATGGCAACATCCAAACGTAAACAAAGATCCATACAAAAGTTTGAGAGTGCTTCATTGAAGCCTTTTACAACTGACTTAATTCAACACTTCGCTTAAATAATTAATAGAGCTGCAAAATGTCGTTAGAATTTCTCGGCCGTAGGTTTTCCGGGTCACCAAAAATTCCAGTCAGAAAAAGAAAAAGAAAAAAATATGTAAAAGAAGTCAAGATAATAGAAACAGACAAAAAAAGTTTAATCGAGTATGAAATAGACTTAGCCTTCCCCAGATAGAGAATCACTATGACTTGCCTATGGAAAGTGTAATATCTTGATCCAGAACGATCAAATAAGAGAGCAGCGTAACGAAACCGTTCTCGTCTAGGCTAATATTATTTACAAAATTCACACAACAGCTAAAAATTTAATCATGAAATAGTTCCTCTATGAAAACGGTGAATAGACACACACCTAAAAAAAGCTAACAGGCTGTTAGCTCAAACGGCTGCTGCAGGGCCGCTCCGGAAATCTACCGATCTTTATCGGGTGGATCCTAGCATAGAATGGATCTCTTTGAAACGAGAGCATGATGGATCACTTTGAAAAGACAAAACACATATCTGTGATCCTTTATCTGTATACTAGAAATGACCACAGATATGTGTTGACTCTATGACTCTACTGGTGAGAAGTATCGCCATCTGGTGGTCCGTAAGCATATAACTATGTGTGGAGAAACGGGTGACGTTACATCTGGTGCGATGCCAATTACCACGTGAGAAAAAAGGGAAAATATTGCAAAAGTGATTTTCATATCTTCCAAAATTATTATCTCACAGATATGGGTTTTTTTTTTACATTATCTTAAAATTCAAAAAATGGCTATACAGGGGAATCGAGTTAATGACGGCAATATAGCACTGAGTTGTAACTTTTTTAAGCCAGTAAGTTCCAAAATATGTTTACCTCTTTTTTAAAAAAGTTATATGGATTATTTTGTTGAGTATATATTATATTGATTATTTTGGCGAGTATTTATCGGTTAACTAGAATTTTTTCATTTTGACGAAAAGCTGGTACTCGATTCTTCTGTTTTACCCCAAAAAATTATCATTTTAACAATGATAGTTTCATTTCCATAATTTTTTTTTCTTTATGAGGAATTTACTTTGGTTTCAGTCTGAAATGATGTTATGATGAAAACTCATCTATCAAAACATTATACCCCGAACGTTCGTCAGAGTTAAAAATAAAATTTAAAAAATGTTTTCTTTGGGCATTACCACCGAAGTAAGATTTCCATTTCCCCTTTTATTTTATAGAAAATATATTTTTAATTTGCACCTGAATAAGTAATTTATAATAGGATTAAATCCGTGTCTTTCTGTCTTTTCCAATATAACACATTGAAAGTTTTTAAAAATTCAGTCCATATTAATAGTTTCACTGCCTAAAAAAATCAATAATCTGGGCGAACAAGTTGGCCTCCAAATACGGCTAGTATATTTACAAAAGAAAATCTTTTTTCGAGAAATAACATAACATCCTTGCTAACAAAGTCACGAATTATCCATAAACTCACTTCATGCCGTCTTGTTTCATAAGCAGTTGAAAATGTTTCTGGCAGAATAGAACCACACAGAGCAGTAGAAGTAACGCTTTACTATTGAATTGCTGATTGCGGCCTATACTTGAAAAAATAGACTTTCTTACGATTCAAGACTCACGTTGTAATAAAATCTGCATGAAACATTTTACCTTTCCTTTATATATATATATATCACCCCGGTGGCATCTCGAAATTAGTATGAGAAGCTTCCGACATGGGGGTTGGTTCTCACCACCCTGGAGGGTACACGAAAAGGTGGGGGTCTGTTCCTCACATTGATGATGAGACGTACTTCCTTATGGAAGGGTTGTACCGTGGCCGATGATGGTCCTTAGGATTCTACCACAGTTCCTGTCAGTGTTGCTGTTACGGCGGTCCGGTCATTCAGTTTTTTTACATGCGTGCCTTCGAGGCGGGTCGGAGAGTCAGTGATATGGATTTCCTTACGATATAAATTATTTTTAAATTGTCTGCTAATTATTGTAATGAATGCAACATTTTCTCTTCTCAGAAGATTTATGAATCCGTTGAACACAACCGGGGGATATTTTAACATGTCCCACCACATTGGTGACGACAAATTTTGCATTAAAATGTAATAAATTAAGAGACTTCTTCTGAATGAGAAACGCATGCGTCTTTCTAAGTCACTGTAAAATTAATAATTTAAATAATATGGAATGGAATTAATGGAATAGTACCGAATTTCATTATCACAGAGCATAACACACAGTTTTGAATAAATTACCCAGACGATTATGTTTTTCAATGGACCAACATCATTGGACTCGACTCTAGGGCTGGGCGATGGCGGAACTTTATCATTGCGATGTATCGTCCAATACATATCGATATTTTTCATTATATCTTGATATCACCATTTATTAATAGCAATTATAAGTTAAAAATGGCATCTCTTAACATATTTACTAATCAGATACAATTTATATAATAAAAACATTTCCTTAATTTTGAATAAAAACAGTTAGAAAATAATTTCGTTAAAACCTCTTTAAAAAAGTGAGTCGATTCCAAAGCAATGTCCGCATGTTACAATTTATAACACTAAGTTTAAGACAAGTATTTTTATATATTCGAATATGACAGTATTTATAGAAATATTAACCGAAATTCTGCATGAAGAACAATAAGAAGAAAGAGCAACAAAAATAAACGCGAACCGGTAACCAAAACGAAATCGAAAATGTAAATTAATTGTGAATATCAATTTATTGTATCGCGATTTATCGTAATCCGCTAGGCGCAAGAGGAAGTATAACGAAATTTCTTTGTTTCTTTTTTTTATACGAGTAAGCTTAAGTGAGAAAAGGCGAGCTGCTAATAAAATTGTAAATTTTATCTGAATTAATCCTTTTGCTTTTATTTCTGGCGATGAATATTTAGCGATTAAGCAAAGGACAACCTACAATCTTCTGATAACCGCAATTATTTTTCCATAATGGTATAGTTCATTTAGGGTACAGAAAATAGTTTATTCCAGAATGTCATATTTAAAACAAGTAATTTTATATATTAGAATATGGCAATATTTATAGAAATAATAACAAAAGTTTTGTATGAAAATAAAAAAGAATAAAAAGAAAGAAAAATAAACACTAACCGATAACCAAAACGAAATCAAAAACGCAAAATAATTTTGAATATCGATTTATTGTGTCGCGATTTAACGTGAACAATTATTCATGATCATGATTTCGATAGATAGATATTTTTCGAAAACTGGCACCGAAAAATCATTTTTTTTTCGTTTTTTTTTCGGCACAGAGAATAGGCACAACCCTACTTTTCTCCATTAGGAATGTTCATATATACAAAAACAGAATAAGTTTAAAGTTGCAAAAATAATACAGCTTTAATGAGTGTTACAATTTGGTGCTTAAAACTTTTTTGTTGAATGAATCAAAAATATCAATTATATATATATTAGATACTAGCCGCATTTGGCGACCAGCCGGTTCGCCAATCTTAATGCTCGTTAAAATTTTAATAATTAAATGTGTTGTGTAATTCCTACTTTAATAGCTTCTTCATTAAAATATTTCAAAACTCCATATTTTCATAGTCCTATAACTCACTCATAATATTATAAAGGCCTTCAGTCATAACGTAATATGTATCTCTCTAATTTTATGTTAGCTCCAGTATAATTTATGCTTTAAATTAAAGTGGAAAGGATTAATGTGCAATTAATGTAATAATATTTTTTACTAAAACAAAGCATTTTTTAATAATATGAGTACTGAAAACAGAGTTACTGAGCATTTAAAACGTATGGGCACTAAAGAATATCTTTCTTATTTATGTAATATCTCAAGAATTTGTCAACAAAATTTTCTCAGATCGTCATGAGCAGATTGATTAATTAACAATGTGTGATTTGAAATGCATCAAACACTAAGAAAAAAAAAACAGAATCGTTTAAAATAATCGGTCGAAAACAGATTTAAAAAATACTTAAAAAAACGAAGTACTTAAAACTGTAAGCATATACAAATATATATATATATTTATATATATGACTAACATAAATACAATTTAATTACAAAAGCATAAAACTAACCTAAAATAATTTAAATCAATTTCGCATCCGTTGAAAATAGTTGTCAACAATCAGAACACAATACGCATGCGTGAATTTTCAACACCAGTTATGGTAACGCAAATGCATGAATTTCCTATACCACTTGGGGTAACGCTACGCAGATTAGAAATATTTAATTTCCTTTATTTTGCTTTATTTTAATTCAAAAATACTTCAGAATGAATCTGAAAGATAGATTAATTAACAATGTTTAATTTTAAATGCATCAAACATTAAGAAAATAAATAGAATCGTTTGAAATAATCGGCTGAAAATATGTTAAGCCTATCCTTATTAGCGTGGGAAAAAAAACTGAAGCCTTTCTCATTTGGCGGTGGGGAAATGAAAGGATTTTTTTACGGGAGATTTAGTTTGTAATTAATGATTAAAAATTAAAAAAAAGTGACCCCATGTGCACATTTGCGACCTCCAAGGTATGCATGTGCCAAATTTGGTAGCTGTAGGTCGAACGATCTGGCCTGTAGAGCGCCAACACACACACACACACATTGAGCTATATATAAGTATTAACCGCCTTTGGCGACCAGCCGGTTTGCTAATCTTAATGCTCGTTAAAATTTTAACATTTAAATATTTTATGTAATTCCTATTTTAATAGCTTCTTGATTAAAATATGTTAAAATTTGAAATTTCCATTCACTCATAATATTATAAAGGCCTTCAGTCATAACGTAATCTGTATCTCTCTAATTTTCTGTTAGCTCCCATAGAATTTATGATTTAAATTAAAGTAGAAATGTTTAATCTGCAATTAATATAATAATATTTTTTACTGAAACAAAGCATTCTTTTTTTGTAATATGATTACTGAAAACAGAGTCATTGAGCATTTAAACCTTATGGTCACTAAAGAATATCTTTCTAATTTATGTAATATCTTAAGAATTTGTCAACAAAATTTTTTCAGATTCATCATGGTTAGGTCTCTTAATCAACAATTTTTAATTTTAAATGCATCAAACACTAAGAAAATAAACGGAATCTTTTAAAAATAGCGGTCGAAAACAGGTAAAAGAAATTACTTAAAAAACAATGAACTTAAACTAACATAAAAAGAATTTAATTACAAAAGCATACAACTAACCTAAAAATAATTTAAATCAAGTCCGCTTCAGTTGAAAATAGTTGTCAACAATCAGAACACAATGCGCATGCGCGAATTTTCAACGCCAGTTGGTAACGCAAATGCGTGAATTTTTCTATGCCAATTGGGGTAATGCTACGCAGATTAGACATTTTTGATTTCCTTGATTCTGTTTTATTTTAATTCAAAAGTACTTCAGAATGAATCTGAAAGATCGATTAATTAATATCGTTTGATTTTAAATGCATCAAACATTAAGAAAATAAACAGAATCGTTTGAAATAATCGGCTGAAAAATGTTAAGCCTAAACCTCATTAGCGTAGGGAAAAAATGCTGAAGCCTTACTCATTTGGCGGTGGGGAAATGAATATTATCTTGGCAGGAAAGTTAGTTTTTAATTAATAATTGAAATTCTAATTAAAATTTCAAAAAAAGAACCCCAGGTGCACATTCCAGACCTCGAAGGTATATACGTACCAAATTTGGTAGCTGTAGGTCAAATGGTCTTTTCTGTAGAGCACCAACACACACACACACACATTGAGCTTTATATAAGTATAGATAGATAACTGTATTAAGTCGTGAGCGGAATCAGTGCTTAGAATTTTATAAGGGATTTTGCGCATAAGCTTTCTGTATTTCTTAGTACAATAAAGAAAAGCCGAATTTGCATTATCGACGCCTTTTATTTGGGCTATGGAATCAGTATTTGGCACATAATTATTATTTTGCAACAATATTGTTATGGATCACTGGGTTCGTCTTGTAGTGGGTGTATCGTGTGAAAACACAATCAGCATGTCTCAGTAGAAAACAACGACGACGTTTATTAAACACAAAGACACAGACGACGAATGCAAAGACGAGACAAATACAAAGACGACAACCATATACAGCCGAGAAGAACACACGACAGCACACTACAACACACAGTAGCCAACAAGTAGTATTCGACCACAGCAGACAAAGGAGACAGACAGAATAGACAGAATTAACAGGAGAGGAGATCCTCGGAGCTTCGCTCTACAGTCTCTCCAGTCGGCTGAAATTTTCAATTGTCTTCTCGCTTCAGCTGTATCCAACTACCGACTCACTACCACACGACTGGCTACTCCACACACGATGCTGCTTCCACAATAGACAACAGGACTCGGCATTCAACTCAGTTCAACAATAGCTTGAGCTCCACACGACGCTGGCACTCCGCCGTTGCTTCGCTATCCTCTCGAAGATTCGTTTCTTGTCTACGACTAAGCTTCCGATCTGGCTCATTGCAGCTTGAGACTGCAGTCATTTTATAATTCTCGGGACGAAAACATTCTGGGCCAATCAAGGCGTATCTCAGTTCCTATTGGACGGATCGTTAAAATTCTCAAAGTTTCCAGTATTGTCTATTTTTTCGGCAAGTTTGTCGCCAAATGGTCACCAAGCTTGTCGCCAAGCCCTGGGATCACTGGCTCGGCATTCGAGTAGCATCATTTCAGAGATGATTGTAAATCGGTCTTTCCGGTGATAGAACTAACCGTGCTGGAAAGCAGCATTGCAGGTTTGTAACAATATCAAATATGCCATTTATCTGAATCGTTACATTTTTGGAGTGATCGCATTTTCATGCATAAAAATGTACAAACCAAGAGAAAGTTAAACTTTTGACATATTGATTCAACATTTGCTACGAATCTAAACTTTAGAAGCTAAATTTATATGCCATTCCTCTTTTATCTAACTCCTTACATCTTATTGTTATCATGTTCTCCTGCTTTCGGATAGCCAAGCAAACAGATTTCCAATAAATGGATTTCGTTTAAAAAATGAATAGAGAGGTACAAATTTGATGTAAAGATCCTGTACCAAATTTCTTCTATCTATTATAAAGTGTTTTTCAGAAACCAAGTTCACAGACAGATAGACGGACAGACAGAGAGTAAATCGAAATTCTAAGCAACTTTAGTGGTTTTCCCCGACACTTTCTGTTATATTCTCCATTCTCCAATAATTGTACTTGTGTATAACTAACAGCATGCAAGTGGCGAAAAATAGTTACAAATTAGCCTATTAGTGTGCGATCTTTGGCTACTTTTCTTGGCGATTAATTGGAGTGTGGTTATAACACAAGCGCCAGAACAATGAATGTGTATTTTGGATTTCTTTTTTCCAACCGATTGAAACCAGCATTTATACATAAATACAATTGCAGTCGAAAAATCACATCAATCATATTTCACATATTTAACTCGTTTTGTTTTTGAGTTATCATATTTTCATGTTTTTTGAAGGTATAAATCGATGTTTTGTAGAAGCCGTGTTAACTTATCTTCGAACAACCAGATAGTCTTCCTCTGAATGGATTTTGCTCCCAATTTGATGGAAATTTACAAATCTTATGAAAAGACAATATACCAAATTTCATTCTTTTAGCTCAAAGCGATTTTACTTTATCATATTCACAGACAGACGGACAGAATTCCAATAATGCGTTGTTCTGTCTCAGAGAGTTCTGAAATATGGAGAGCGCCAAAATCTAGAGTTTGAACTTTTTGACGGTTACAAACTTTTGTATAATTTGTAGATGAGACAGTAAAGAGAAATGTATTATTTGTGCCTAGGATAGATAATAAAGATATTTTTCTTACTTTCGTGAAAAATGTTTAATTCAAAAATTTAATTAGGGTTCCTAGAGTCTTGCAGTGATGTGTATTGAATTACTATCTTTTAAACTATTACTTTTAAATGGTTTTCTATCAACAGCATTTCATTTGTCCTTTTTATCCATTTTTTTTAAAGAATCTATTCAATAGTTTATTTAGATTATTTCTTATAGAAAATTGAATGGCTTCCTGGTTATTTCGATTTCCAATAAAACATGGTATACCATTTATTAAATGGACTGTTTGGCGACTACGTTTCGGGCACATTAAATTATTTTTTTATTTATCAAATATTAATAACTATGTTTAATTTAAATTCGATTTGTAAATTAATACTTTAATCTAAAAGGAGCTAAAAATATTTTTTTTGTTCTAAAATGCTATTAAGTAATTAAATGCTTTTACCACTGGTTATTAACCTGATGACATAAATCACTTAAATATATTTTTTTCCCTTTTGGATTTTAGTGTGAGTTCATTAAATGAAGATTGATATTGTTAGATCTGATTTAAAATACTTAAAAAATGAAAGGCCTTTTTGGTAAATTTTTTATGAATTTAGTAGGATTTTTATTTACCATTTTTATTTCATAATTGGCAATGCACTCTCCTGAGTTAAAATATTTTTCGCCGCGTTTGTAGTTTGTGGGTGCCACCGAATTGTGCTCAGCTTTCACCGAATGCAGTTCTTAGAATTCGGTGAGGGGCAACGAATTTTTAATTGCATTGGTAGAATTCTATAAATGATGTCATAAGTTTAGTGGGGACTCTTGTCCATTAGGTGGTCATCACGGGGGTCATATGCAATGTGTGCATATCAACTTTGGATAAGAAGAAAAAGTGTTTTTTGAGGGAAGAGGATTTCTGGCCATCGAAGTAAAAAGATATTCGACGATGTAAAGTCCCGAAGAAGAAAACTTTTGCTCGCTTTGGAAAGAGTTCGGTTTTATGGAGGAAATTTTCGGTTTGCCGTGGGATGCACATTCTGAGGTTAGCGCGGAAATCAGAAAAACACAAGAAGACAGCTACTAATCTATGAAAGTCTAATAACTATGCCTAATTGCCAGAAACTTAATTATTGAGATTTCTCTTATGTAGAAGTAAAGGATCTAACTAGATCCTGACCTGGTGATAAGGTCTAGACTTCGGAACCGGAGGGTTTCAGGTTCGTGACCCGATTCCACTGAAGAACCGTCGTGTAAGCGGGTCTAGTGCGTTCTCCCGTTTGTGTGGCGTGGTGTGGAGAGGGGGAGGGGGTGCCAGCTCAGATGTCATCCTCGTCATCTGACAACAATTCAAAATTACGAGGCCCGTCCCAAAATAGTTCCAGTGTTGCTTTAAAACGGGACGTTAATATAACCAAATTAAACTAAACTTATGTAGAGGTCTTCAAGAAATGCTTTGATTCTAAAGCTTCATCTACGATTGAATAAGTTCGGAGACTCAGTTCTAACTAGATCCTTCTTGATTGTTCTTGTTTCTGCATCTGAAACTCCAGTAATGAATAATAACTGGTGGGAGAAGTCTCCCCAAAATTTTCTCGCATGCTCGCCTCGATTGGCATTGGCATACAATATTTACGAAATGTTAAGTTTTGACGTAAATTTTGAATTATTACTGAATCTGTCCTATCATCTTTGGCGTGTTATTTGGTGATTAGCTCCTGGCTTGCGTTAATAGTATCTAAAAATCAAATTTGTATTTTAAGCCGATCGAAACAAAAATTTGACACAAAACTGCACTTGTAGTCACAAAATTCCATAACAAATTTGATATATTTAAATTATTGAGGCTTTGACGCTATCGGTTTACTTATTTTTGAATGTACAAACAGACAGACAGTGAATCCGTAGTTGGATTTGGCTCAAACTTTGACAGCAGTCTACATTATAACACCGAATTTTATCTATCTAATTCTCTTTGTTTTGTAATTATCGTGTTAACTTATATTCGAACAGCCACACAGACGGACCTCCTCTGAACCAATTTTAATCAAAATTTGATTGAAGTCTGCAAATTTAGTGGAAAGACTGTATACCAAATTTCATCCGTCTAGATCAAAGCTTTTTTTTTAGTTATCTTTATCACAGAGAGACGGGCATTTTCCAAAAATGTGTTTTTCGAATTCTGAGAGATCTAAAACAGGGAGATTTGCAAAATCTCTAGTTCGAATATTTTGGCGATTGCCACTTTTTTCTTTCTCTATTATGCCACATACACGAGAAAGTAAAAATACTCACATATTTCTGATCCCACAGCCTTTGCCCCATTTCTTAAAAAGAAAGATTTGTATCAAATTTTGAATCAAATCTCTCAGAGGGTTGACAATCTGGCCAGCCTGTGCATTCATATAAATATGTTGATTTAAATAAATGAAATTCGATATGTAATCTTGTGGTAGTCCGTGTCAAATTTATGTTTCAGTCAGTTGGTAAAAAAGCATCTAAAACATACGAGGGGTGATCCAAAAACAGTTTACAAGACAAAGGAAAGATGCTTTATTAACAAAAGACACAGGATACAAATGGCAATTAAGAGACATATGTGGCTGTCATTTCTCTACACAATCGCCAAACCTGTTGAGGCATTTATCACACCGCTGGACCAATTTGTTTAAC
>JAPMOR010025584.1:472891-485176 GCA_026543865.1 Argiope aurantia
ATGTTCATAAGTTTTCAGAATTCAAAATGAGTCTTTACTTTCTCTATAGGAAATATAAAGAAAATATTGTAATCGTCAAAAAATTCGAATTCGAAATTTTGATTTCTACACGTTTTAGACCTCCCTAAGTATGAAAATTTTATTTTTGTCACTATGGCTATCTGTTATACCGTCCGAACGTCTGTCTGTCTGTAACAAAGATAACTCTAAAACGCATTGAGCTAAACAATTGAAATTTAGTATATGTTCTTCACACCAAAATTGCAGATTTCTATTCAATTTTTAGTAAAATCTGTTCAGAGGAAGTCTGTATATCTGATTATTTGAATACAAGTTATCACGATAGCTGCAAAATGAAGAGATCTAGATAGATAAAATTTAGTAAGCCGATTTAACATCAGTAGTATAGATACATAACAAACATAGAACTAAATCTTCCAAGGGATTGGCTTTTCGGTCTGTGCTTTTACAAGCATTTACACGCGATAACAGCAAAACGTAATGATTTAAATAAGTAAAATTTGGTACAAGATTCTGTGACTACAATTGTGTTCTGCGTGAAATTTTAGTTTCAATTGGTTGGAAACAATACGTCTAAAACACAAATTCGATTTTCTGGTATGTATTGTTAAATGCAAAATTGCTGGAAAAAATCGCCATAGACATCACAATAGATTCATTAAAAATGCTAACTTCACACCAAAGATCAATATTTCTGAACTATTGTTTGCCTACACAATACAAAGTGCTCATGATATTAATAAAGATCTATAATTAATAAGAAGAGAGAGAGAACACAATTATCGGAGAGTTGTTGTGGTTTATGACACTTTACTAGTTCGCTGTTCAGCGATTTAAGCCGAGTGAGCGTCTCTTGTTTTTTCAGTAGCGCCAACTAGGGCCAAGAGAACGACTTGGCTACTTAATGCGTCACATTCACTTGCACAACCCCTTTTTATAAACGGGCACATTCACACACCTCACAGATAGAAGGCAAAGGAAGAACAACCGTGCCCGAACCGGGAATCGAACCCAGGATGCCCAGATAATGAGGAAGACGCGCTACCCCTATGCCATGACGCAGGCTTTAATAAAGAGCATGTGAGAAAAGAGTTTTGGTGAGACTTTGAAATATCTGCCTAATTGTCTGTTCGCAAATGTAAACTATGATAGACAAATTTTAGCACATAATTCTTTCGTCCAAATTCTAAATTTGTGTCAAATTATCATCCAAGTCGCAATTTCAGCTCGAATTTTTTCAATAGGAAGCCATACTTTCCTTAAATACCTATTCGATTTTCTTTATCGCGCTTTTGAAACTTTCTTAAACCAGCGGAAATAGTTTCTGCAAAACTTTTAACACATACTATCGTATACATCTGTCATACCAGGAAACGCCTCACAAGACATTAGCATGCAATAGTCACGAAATATTAATTTTTAGCTTGAATTTAGCATTTTTACTGAATCTATCGTGTCATCCTTGGCGAACTTTTCGCGATTAATACTTGATGTGTTATTTTTTGAAAAATCCAACTTTGACGACCATATTGTGGTTTTATGTCTAGAAAATATCATAAAAAATTCCTAATGAAATTTTCTAATGAAACATCTTGAGAATGTTAAAAATAAAAGCATATTATTATTTGCTTTAGTTAAAATGTTTGAAAGAAAAGAAAACTAAATTATTATAATTGCAAATTGATAATAAAATTAAAAATAATTTTGCGAAATTATAACGAAATTAAAAATATTTAACCACAAAGCAAAGAAAAATTGCAATAACACATTGGTAAAAAATATCATATTATGGAAATTGCAAGAAAATATTCTATTGCCTAAAATTTATGAAAAAAAAAATAAGAACCATTTTATTCAATGAATTCAACATGAGAAATAAATTTTAGAATGTCAATAGCATGAAATTATGAATAAATAAAAATTTAACTTAGAGTTGCATAAAAAAAAGTAAACTTTACTATTTTTTTAAATGTTTGTAATTTTTTACAGTTTTTAATATTAGTAAAAATGTCCACAAAATAAAACATCTAAGACAAAAAATTAATTAATACGAAAATAAGTTAAAATATACAAATATGATAATTTTTCTCGCAAAATAATTATCATTCTAAAAAGTAAAATAGTAATCTAGTATTATGATTAATACTGAAAATGAAATCCTGCATGCGCATTCCTAAAAATATTTCAAATTAATTTAATTTTTGATTTTTAAATTAATTTGATAATTTTATGATTTTAATGCTAAGGAAAATCATAAAATTATAGAAATACCGTTAAATAAATTATTAAATAAATGAAAAAAATCGTTTGGTGATTAAATAAATATAACTTAAATGGCATTTAAAAGTGTGAGGTGATATAAAATTATTTTTGAAACATAACTGAAATACATTATTCATGGAAGACAAGCGGGAAAACGCCCCAAACTTATTTATTTTATAATTAACATTTTAATGAGCTTCCAGCTTTTGAAAAGCTAACTGAGATCTTTGATTGTCTAGATTTGAAGAAATAAATGTATGAAAATAATGAAGAAAAAAATATATTTAATGAATTAAAATTTTATAATAATTTTTTTCATTTCATTATAATAATTCATAATTTAATATTTAACTCAGCTTTATGCATTAACAAATTACTAAAAAAACGGTGCATACATAAGACTGTTTGAATTTTACATAGCAGAGCAGTGTTATATTTTAGTAAATAGTGATAATTTCCATGAAAATTTCCAAGGAGTAAATCTTAATTTAAAAAAAACATATCTGTTTGCACTTTTCAAACATAATGAATAGGCAAATAACTTTCTAACTATATATTAAAATAAAATCGGATGTTTTAAATTAAAGAAACCAAGCAGTTTTATCAAGCTAATTTCTCTTTTCTAATTACGATAAAATAAAGTTTCATTCACCCTCCAAATGTTACTCACACTTAGGTTTACAAACTTTTCTTTCATTACCCGAACAGTAATTACAAGAGGACAATAGTCCTTATAAAATATTATTTAGATTACAAGCCAGAAAAAACTACTGATGCGCCAATAAAATCAATCAATATCGAGATTTCGCTCCTGCATTTTTCAGTATGAGCTATAAATAACAATACCAAAAGAAATATATTCACATTCAACGCATTGAAGCAGGTGATATTTCTACACGAGGACCATAAATACTTCTGTTTCCAATTCAAAAAATCCATCAATGCTCTCAAACGATTCATCATTCGCTCGTTCTGCGCAGACGGGATTGCGCAAGAGAGCTCCAACCGGGCATGCGCCCTACGTGCCCTGTTCGCTTGCTTTCCCACACTAGACGCCTGTCATGGCGGCTTCTGTGCACGGCTTTGATTTTTCGCTCAGCTGAAAAGGAGTGTGGGTAAAAAAAAGGTAAGGAATAAAATGCATTATAAATAGAATAGATCCTTTTTGTTCTCGCTGTGATTACAGGTAAATGATTCCTTCTTTGCTGACATTATCAGAAAATATTGTGTATCACAATGCTAATTTATTCCATGTGGTTAAAATTGGAATGACTTAGTTGGATGGGGGTGACATTTCAAATTTAAAATTTCGTTTTAATGTAATTTAAATTTTACTTAAATAGTTGTATTTTAATTTGCTTAATTATACATTGACTATAATTAGCATTCCAAGAGAGATATAAAAATATTCGATAGTTTCACATAATGCTTTATATATATACATGTATCAATGCTCATTGGATTTCATTGCTTTATATCTTTTTAAGTTTCACGCTGTTAAGAGTTTTCAGTTTATATTTGGAAATTTTTACCTTGGATTATCAAGAACTGTCAATTAAAAATCTAGGTAATCTGTTCTCCTTTACATCCTAAAAATGATTTCTCAAATTAATCATTTTTTTTTTCATTTCAAAATTTAAAAAATAGAATAAATCTGTAAAACAACAAACTCCATTTTTATATCGGAGAAATAAAAATGAATTCTTTATCTAAAGAAAATCAGCGGATAATCAAGAAGGATAAAATAATTGCAATATATTTCTTTAAAAAAACAAATCACGTTTCGAAGAACATTTTTAGGTACTTCATTTCTGTAAAGAAATCCCGAAAAAAATTATGGGGGATATTTATTAGATAATATTTATTAAATGGGGAATTTTATGCATTCGATTTATTTGAAAAAATCTCCAATTTTGTCTCTTAGACTAACGTTTCTTCCCTTCTAGTGTATTAGAATGTAGGATATGACTTACGAAAAACATGACTTAACTATGACTTAAAAATATATGACTTAAAAAAAACTTAAAATACACAATTTAGTTTTCCCTCTATGACTTAGTTATCGCTATTTTTTTATTTCAAAATTTCGACTTTTTCTCGAATAAGCTATTAAAATAATTAACTAAAAAAAAGATGATTTTCGTCTCTTACAAAAATTTATAAAATATATAATCAGTAAAAACAGTTTGACATTCTCTAATGATTTTATTACATTTTCCAATAAATTTTTTTTTAATTAAAAGTGCAATAACTTGTATATTAACCCTTTCTAGGGCTCTGGAAAGTATGCTTCCCACCAAATTTATCAATCTTTGTATGAAATTATGTAGGTTGGCATAAGATCTGACAAATTTTTTTAGTAAGTCAGAAACTTAGATGTTTTAGTTCTTTATCTCAGACAAAATGATGTGTCTTGACTTGTTACTTAATTATTAATTAACCAAATTAAATAATTAATCAAATTAAATTTATCTAATAAGCTAAATGAATACATTTTCTTATTCTAATTTCAAGCCTAAAAATATTTTAACATAATATGACTAAAAAAATTGCCCCTTTAAAGGGTTAAGGGATATCTGTAGTCTTTTTCTTGCAACTGAGTAACCATTTCTGATATACAAACACATTTTTAAAAAGTATATATAATATTTTTATTCAATAAGATTAGAAAGCAATGTTGTGTTTTACTTTTTATTTATTTTATGTGTGTTGTTTCATATTATAAGGGAAAAAAAATTATTTAGAGAAAAAAATTATTTTCTAACTGTCAGTATTTACAAATTTATTTACTTACAAATTTGATACAACTCAACAATTTTCCATTTAAAAATCTCATGCCGAATTCAATCATTCTAATTCTTTTATAATTGAATTATCATTCCTGTTCATAGATATATATAAACAGACTTTCCAAAAAAAAATTAAAAATTAAACTATGATTCCAGTGCAAAGACGTCATGCAAAATTTCATCCGTCTTGTATTAATTCGTTTTCAAAAATAACATGTTTACGAGTAAACACAACTTCTTTGGTGCTTTTATTCAAATTTGTACAGATATAAAAAGAGGAGAGTCGATAAAAATATTGAAATTCAATCTTTTAGTACCCATTATATGAAAAAATATTGCAGCAGGCTCATTAAAAATAAATATTAAAATTATTTAAAATACATTTTATTAACATTCATTATTATATATAAAAATATTTTTTTATATTTTTTTTTCTTCTTTACCGTCCTTAAGATTATGTTCCAATGATATTCTTTTCTGTAGAACATGAAAATTTCTCCAGAATTAAACAAAAAAAAATTCTTTCATATATAAATGGAATTATTAAACTATTTTAATGAAATCTTATTTTAATTTTTTTAAATCGCTTTCTCAACAGTTTGAGAGGTTCTTTTAAATAATATAATATTTCACTTCCTTCAAATTTTGCTTTTTTTTAATCAGTACTTTGATTAGATAAAAATTGTTGTTAGTAATATTTTTTATAATAATTTTGAATAATATTATATGTAGAAATATTTTCAGATTATTATTAGAACAATGCCATTCTGAAAATAACTAAAAATAATTTAAGTATATCATTTAGAATTTAGCTCCAAGAATAAATCAAACCATTTACCATCGAACACTTTTGTCGTATACACATCGATAAATCGAATTATTACATTTTTAGAGCTTAGAAGTTTAATTATTATCTGCTTACCAAATTATTTAATAATTAAAATGAATTCACAAAATTTTTCAGTGACTTTCCAATGGAATCATTACTATAATATATACCTAAAACAAAATGTCAGTAAGATTGTAGAATACAAAATAGATAATTACTTAGACTTAAGAGAAATATGTCAATTTTATCCCATTTTAAGATTATTTTTTAAATCGTTTTCTCTTTTAAAAACACTAAACATCTGCTTTTATTTTGCAAACGAAAATTATCATAAAACCAGTTCAAACTAACTGTTCTTGTAACTATTACTGTAACTTGTTCTGTTTTTTTCTTTTTTTTTCTTGGAAAAATAGATAACCATCGATTTGTTTTATAAAAAATAAATATAGTATTATTTCAGATGTAATAACAAAATTTTCTTTTATTATTCCATGTTTTTAGTCGATATTTCCAAATGCGATTCTAGTTTCTTGAACTATAAGTTGGGATTTGAAAAAGAGTTTCATTATTTTTCATTCTGAAGATTTCGTTTTCTATGATTTTTTGTTCAAATTATTTTTTAAACGAAAGGCAAACTATAACCTTAAAAATTAAATACAGATGTACTGAACACTTGGCACATCGCATCTGACATTTTTATAGTTAATTAAGTCGCAGTTTTGCTTTTTCGAAAGCATTAGTTTGATGTTTCTCTAATGGTTATTTTCTTTTTTTGGTTTTCATTTGTTGGTCAGGAATCAATCCTGATAAATGATAATTACAGTATAGATAGTTAGTTTTAATAGTTTTCTCGTATAAAAACACTAAACATCAGCTTTTTGTAAACACTGAACATCTGCATTTTGTAAATGATAATTATCATAAAATAAATTCAAATGAAGTGTTGTTGTTTTTTTACTTGTGAAAATATATAATAAATGATTTGTTTTATAAAAAGAAATATGGCGCTATTTTAGATGTATTAATAAAAAATTTTTTAGTGTCTCGTATTCTTAATCGTCACCTTCAAATGTCATTCTAGTTTCCAAATTGAGATTTTAAAAAGAGTTCTTCTATTACTTTCGGTTCTGATATTTTCGTTTTCGACCCGTTTTTTGTCAAAATTATTTTTTAAACAAAAGTCGATTTATAATCTTAAAAGTTAATTATTTATATACTGAACGTATTTGACAAATTACATTTAGCATTTTTTTAGTTAGTTAAGTCGTTATTTGGAAGAAGTTCGTTTGAAGGCTATTTCTTTTAAAGTTACAATTGATGACCATAAATTAATCGTAGTTAATGATAATTATAAATAAATAGTTAAATACTTTTGCTTAACTTTATTATTTAATCAACTGCCTTTTATAATTAACTGGTTCAATAGAAACACGAACTGCATTTAATTTCAATTAAATCTATTGCGTGTTATTCCATGTCCACGCTTTCCTCTACAAAATGCTTTTAAGCATCAGATTATGGAAAATATAGGAATTGTGTAAATTTAATAACTTTAGCCTATTATGCGTATTAGGTAAATGAACCTTCTTAATGGAATGGAGTTCATGGCAACAGAATGCCATTAGGAATTTAAAAGTCTGGATAAACTATTGGAAATTCTACATTGTTTTTTAAGGTAATGCAATTTCACTTTCTAATTCTTCATATAGACAGTGCATATAATTTGCAGAATATTCCTTAGATTTCAAAATAAAAGAAAACCACAAGGTTAAATATTTTATTCAACAGAGGACATGATTCGAAATTCATTTTAGAAATGGAATCAATTAGAAATCAATTAACGAAAACTATGGAAGAAATATTTTTTTTTAAAAATCATGAAAATTCAGAAATTGTTTTCCTGCACTTCCATCGATATCAATAAAAAAAATACAGTTTTTTAAAATGATTTCATTACATAACGTAAAAACAATTTTCAGCAATATTAATTTGTGAAGATAGTGCGGAAAAATACCAAAATGTCGCTCATATTTTACTAATGAAAATCTTAAAAAAATTCTATGCAAGGCGAATGTTTTCAAAATATATTTGTGCGAAATTTAGTATCTCTAGGTCAAATAGTTTTTTCTATGAAGTGATAACGCACACACACAATCTCTTTTATTAGTAGTAAAACTACAGTAATAGAAGGACTAACTACAAAATATTCCAGGTAAAAATATATAATTTTGAATAAAAATTATACTGTCGATGTATGGACCATACCAAAAGAAAAGGAACAATAAATTAATGTACTTGCATTTATGCTTCGTATTTACTATATAAGCGGTATTTACTCTGAAATGTATAATTTTTCTGTTAGAGTTATGGCGTTTAAGAAAGGCAAGAACATACTAACTCATTTGTATTTTGTCTTGTCACATTCATCAGTATATTAGTGATATATTTTATATTTGATTTATACTTGATAAAAATGAATACTATTAAAATAGTTTTTGAAATAAAAAGTATTATTTTATGAAAAATTTTTATGTATTGAAAATGAGGAAGTAAAAAAAGGAAGTTTGGAATTTCGGACGCCAGTCTTGGGTGCACCGTGAAAACAAATTGTTTGGTATGTTAAAACTCCACAAATTGAAATGAGGAGGAAGGCGACGGTAAAAGGATATTGCACAACGGGCGATCATTTACAGATCTTTTGCAACGCCACTTTCAATCAGATAAGAAAATCTTTCTGAAACTGGATCTGATTTTATGCTCTTTAATAATCCTTATGTAGCCTGAATTTATGCACTCTATACATTATCATCCCTATTTTTAGGGAGGCTACTATACACTATACCTATATAGAGTACTATATACTATCTCCACATTGTAGTTTATTCCTGGTTTGGATGAATAAAAATGAAATGATTTTTTTAGTAGAGAAAAGCCATGTAACAAGAACATAATATAATTATAAAATATGCATGGCATACAAAACAAATCAAACAGAAACAAGCGACAATGATCTTTCAGAAACTTTATCTCAGTCAGTCTCTAATAAATATACTTGTGTATTATTAACAGCTTTCCATCAGTGAATAATAGTTACAATGAACCTATTAAAATGCAATCTTTGGTGATTAATCGCTGGGAGGCAATTAATCCATAAGTACTAGAAAATAGATTGATAATATTAGACGCTTATTTTTCCATCGATTTAAACCAAAATTCGTCACAGAACTATAATTGTTATCACAAAATCACATACCAAATTTCATATATTTAAGTCATCGCATTTACATATTTGTGAAAGTACAGATAGACAGAACGATCAAATCCTGCTCGTATTTGGTTTTAAATTTGACTGGTATGTGCACTTTAGATGTTAAATATGTGTACCAAATATTATGCATCTAGATCTTTTCATTTTGAGTTATCGCGTTTATAAATAAACAACAACAAAAAAAAGATATACTTCCAAAAAAAAATTTCAGATTCAAGGAGATCTTAAACATGGAGATTTTTCAAAATCTCTAGTTCGAATAACAATATTTTCTTTTTGTACACTTCGTAGACAAGAAAGTAGAAATGATACAGAGAGCAAAACAATAATGAAAACAACGGAAAAGCGAAAATACATCAAAATAAAAATAAAATAGGAAAGTTTTTATTTGTTATATTTTTGTGTCAGTTCTGGAAGATTCATGCTTAATGAAGCTGCTCTAGAAAGAGATTGTTCTTATCACGTATGAAGCAAAATGAAGTCTGGCTCATGACAATTTTTTTTTAACCACTTCTATTTTTTCTATATTCTGTGAGTTTGCAAATTATAGAAAACTGCTGGAGTGCACTTAATATTATGATATACTGGATCACTTTTTTCTTCATAGAAACAATTATCATTTGTAAGAATAATGAAGAAGAAATGAAGGGAAAATACTAATTCTGAAGTTGTTCATATTAAATTTTAAGAGAAAAGTAAAAATGCTTTTAAAATACTAATTTATCTATACAAAGAATTATTGGTCAACTGTTCTTCATTCTTCTTGCTGTCATTTAATCAATCAAAGAGTGTCAATTTAGAGCGGGCATCATTGCTTTTTGGATCATAGCATAATAAAAATTTTAATGAAGGTTTTAAGACAGTTGTTTAAATAAATAATTTTCGGTAAAAAACACACATGGAAAACTAAATTAGTGCTTGTTCTTGATAAAAGCTGATAATCGTCTGCGTTTAATCTTTTCATTTAAAATTTTGCTAATGCGTTGACAACTCTTTATATGTATTTTTAATCTTTAGCATATTAAATATATAATATTACTTTTGGAAAAGTATTAAAATGGAAGAAACAAATGGTACGGAAATAAACTTTTGTCACTGAAAAGATATATATTTTTTTATATTTTCATATGATGCAAAAAATAGTTTTTGTCGGATAATATGTTCGGAAAATATCACGAAAACAATGCTAAAAATTTGCTTAAACCTTTAATTCATTGTAATTTTAATTAATTTTTGAGTTTTAAAATTTTACCAATGATTTTTCTCTTGTTTCATATCATTACATAAGCGAAATTTTTTGGAAATTTGCTATTTATTTATTGCTTTGTAGAAAACGCATGTTTAAGGTGACAGGAAAATTTAATAGCAGTAAGCTTTTAATCTTATAAGATCATCTTTAGATTCCTTTTAAAACCAATAAAAACAAGGTCAAAATATTCAAAAAGATAAAATAAAAATATTAGATAATAAAAGTAGAATAACTTAATTCTCACCATCGCCTAGCAAATGAGTATCTATAGATTTTCCGATTTTAAAATCTTCGACATCTATTAAATTATTTCTTAAATTTAGAAAAAAACTATTAAAAATGGGAGAAAAATTTGCGAAAGGTTTCTACATTATTGAAAAAATCAAACGCTGAAGTGTACGATAGGTAGAAAAATATTTCTTGTGGGATATTTCATGTTTGCTCCTTAGTTGTAGCGGGAAAATAGTTAGATTTCGGTTTGTTTAGTTTAGTTATATTAACGTTCCGTTTAAAAGCAACACTAGGGCAATTTTGGGACTGACCTCGTAATTTTGAACCGCGGTCAGATGATGAGGACGACACCTGAGCTGGCACCCACCTCTCCATATCACACCAGCGATAGGACGTTTGGCCCGGACGTTTAACGTGCACCAGACCCTCTTACACGACGGTTCTTCGGTAGAATAGGGTCTCGAACGTTCTGAAGCCGAGAACTTACCACCAGGCCACCGCGGCCTCTGGCAAGATATCGGATAACTATTAATTAATTGAATTTTTAATTAACTTTTGAAGTGACATGCTGGCGATATTCTTTCGCTTTTTTAAAATAATAAGTCTGCGAAGTTTGATTAAATTCAGCCCAATTATTTATAAGGATATGTGGAATAACCACAATGACCTTATTTATATTATGATATAAAGTTAACATGAAATCAAAGAAATACATCACTCTCTTTAATCAAAATCACTAAGTAAACAATACATTCAAAAGAAACTGAAATTTAACCGCTGATGTTATCTTCATATTACAGATCTATCAGTCTGAATTACGGTACATCTGGATGTGGCAGGATATTTCAGCTTTTCAGAATATTGGATAGAATCATTAAACTTTCAACAAAGTTAATTTTAACAATTGAGCCCTTATTTAGATAAAATATTCAGGGAAATTAAAATGCTCCGATAGTTGTTTAACAATAAGTGGTAGAATTACAGTGCACTCCCAAGTATCCGGTTCTCGACTATCCGGGTTCAGTATAATCCGGCCTAGTTTTCTTATGTCGTAATTAAATAAGGAAGGCAAGGTATCTATTAAGAACGTCTATTAAATAATCAATTAAAGATTTTTACAAACTTAAAACTATAAGTTTTGACTCTTGTCTTAGGGTTACTTTTTCATATCTGTGTATTCATTTATTAGTGGAAAATAAAATTAGTTTTAGCAAATTTTCTTAAGAATTAGGCCTACGATTTACTTTAATGTTTTGTATATGTTTACTGCATTTAAGTTAGGCATTACAGAATTTATGCTAAAATGGGAACAGTTTATATCCTTTAACTTGCTTTTTCTCTAATAAATTATTGAAACGTGCTGTACAGCATATTAACATATATAAACTACCACTACGGAGCCTTCTATTTTGACTCGACGCGTTACCGGCAACTGCTTCTATGATTCACCGGGCAGCGGCTGCCTTCACATTGAGATAAATGGGGGGCTTAGTATTCAATAAAAAGTAAAAAAGTGCGTATTATAACCGTGAGTTTTGTTATAAAAACTTTGCCTTCTGGTATAGGTGGGCAAACAAATGAATTTATAAAACTCCCGAATATTCGGCTTTTGTATTATCCGGAAAGTCCTTCCACC
>JAPMOR010025584.1:493335-505565 GCA_026543865.1 Argiope aurantia
TGCCAGCGAAAACCGATTATTTCTGCAATGCATATTTATATTCCATAAATTATAAGCATTCATCGAATTTTTTATATTTATTAGCTGGCACTTTTCATTTAATTTATTACAATGGACGTCTAATTTGTTGGATACTGGAGACAAACAATTTTTTTGTCTAATTTATCTGTCCAGCCCAATTCTAGCGTAGAACTAAATCTAATAAGAGCATACAGACTGCACCAATCAGCGTGGAACAATGGCACTAATGCTGAGTGTTAAGTCCTAAAGCTTAGTGCTAAATAAAGAAAACATAGTACTTCCGTAGATTTCTTTTCCGAGTCTTTGGCAGATTAACAGCTGTCTGTCTGATCGCCATGGCAACTTGTGTTTTTCTCAATTTAGGAAAACCACTACCCCTGGTTTCTTTTATACAGTTTTATTTTTATATACAGGAAAGGGTAACTCTCAAGGGTGCATCCAATTTTGAATAATGTCATAGATAAAATCTAAAAAATGAATTTCCACTTTTATCCAACACATTAATATAATAAATCCTTTAATGAACAAAAAATTGGTTAGAAATTAGTGTGATATTTTAGGTATGGTCTTTTTATTCATATCTTATTTTCAGCAAAAGAAGTTTCATTAATAATTTCCCTGTAAAAATCTCCATATACGTCGAATACTAAATAACTTTTCAGCAAGTAACTACGATAAAAATATCAACAGATATGGACTGAAGTCAGCAGCGATACATTTCTAATAAACTTCGCCAACTTAATTCTAGATAATCTTGTATTAGGTAGGAGATAAAAATGCAGCTTATACCAATGTTAAATTAAATTCTTGACAAAATGCACAATTAAATTTGTCATGATCTCGTAATGTCATATAAATTCATTTCAATCATTCAGAAAATATGTAAATACGTGAAACCAAATAAATTAACGAAAAATAGATTTTATAAACATACTTTTATTAATATGATAAAAAAGGAAATTATTATTTTAATTAACTTCTAATTAATAAGATGAATTTCACTATTACGAATATTATAGAATCTTGAAATCATTATTTTATGAAATTCAATAATAGATGGTGCCCCTTGTAGGGAATCGAAATGAAATGAAATTAATTTATTAACCATCAATAAATTATCTTTGCTATTTTTTATATATATATATACACACAGGGTGAGCAAGAAATAACAGGAGAAGTTCGGAGTCCTGTAATATATTATGTACTAGAGGAAGTATAATAAAATGTGGCCACCATATACATTAAAGTATGCGGTTTCAATTTATCAAAAAAAAAATAGTGCCAAAAAACGCCGATTGTAAAAATACTGGCACAACGATCAAAAACTTTATTATGTAATTTGCTTATATGGGTACTTTGTGACATGACATAGAAGATAAAAGGAAGGGTAGCGGGAATTTATGTCATTCTGCAAGAATTCGCCCGTCGATTGCGTTGTCACAACGCGTACTTGCCTTATTAGTGATAGTGTTTGACAGCGGTATGAAAATGTCAGTGCTGCTTTTCGTGAATACCGGTGGTTAAAACAATTACGTAGAGGACCGATGACCATAACTAACTTACGAAGAATAGTTGAAAGATTTCAAACAGCAGTACTTGATGTGCAACCAGGCCGAGGACGAAAAGAATCAAGCAGGAATAAATTGAAGAAGTTGCAACTGCCGTTATGGATCAGGCGATAGCTAATAAGCAGGTTATCATCAATGCACGTTCAATATCACGACAAACAGATACCCCGTTCTCGACGATGCAGAAGATACTGCGTAAGATCCTGAAATTTCATCCGTATAAGATGACACTCATTAACTGATGACACTGATCTGAATCTTGAAAATTTCTGTTTATGAGGTGGTTCTAGTTCACTTGAAAGGCGTTGTATATAAAGGACATGTTCCTGACTTTCCTACTTTAAAAGCTCAAATAACGTGACATAAATGCCGATATGCTACGATCCACCGTCGAAATCCTCGTGTACCGCATGCAATTATTGGAACATCAAGCTGGTGGTCAACTTGAGGCAAATTTGTAAGTTGCTATAATAAACGTTTTTCATTAGTATTTGATGTGTTGTTATTTACTGTTTCCATTGGCAATTATGTATTCTTTTTACACACATTATGCGCTTGCAGGGCCAGGATTTTCCCTATTGGCGTTTTTGGTTCTAATTTTTTTAATAGTTAACACCTCCTGTTATTTCTTGATCACCCTCTATATTTCAAATATTCACTTTCAACAATCCAACGAAAGAATAAACAATTTTGAGGGAGAAATATATTTCAATATGCTAATGTTTTTTAAGGATTTATTGGTATACTAGTCGCCTCTGGAGACCAACCGGTTTGCCAATTTTAATGTTTGTTTAAATTTTAATAATTAAATATTTTATGTAACTCCTATTTTTATAGCTTCTTCATCAAAATATTTTAAAGCTTCAAGTTTTGATAGTCATATAATTCACTCATAATATTATAAAGGCCTTCAGCCATGACGTAATATGTATCTGTCTAATTTTCTATGATTATGTATGTATCTGTCTAAAGCATAAATTCCCCGTAGAATTTATGCTTTAAATTAAAGTGGAATTGATTAATCTGCAATTAATATAAGAACATTTTTTTACTGAAACGAAGCATTTTTTAAAAAAAATATGAGTGCTGAAAACAGAGTCGCTGAGTATTTAAACCTTATGGGCACTAAAGAATATCTTTCTTAATTTACATAATATCTCAAGAAGTTTTCAACAAAATTTTCTCAGATTCATCATGAACCGATCGATTAATTAACAATGCTTTGTTTTAAATGCATCAAACACTAAAAAAGTAAACAGAATCGTTTGAAATAATCGGTCGAAAACATGTTAAGCCTTCAAAACCAAGTCCGTATCCGTTGAAAATAGCGTTGTCAACAATCGGAATGCGATGCGCATGCGTGAATTTTTAACGCCAATTATGATAACGCAAAAGCTTGAATTTTCTACGCCAGTTGGGCTAACGCTACGCAGATTAGAAATAATTAATTTCCTTTATTCTGCTTTAGTTTAATTCTAAAGTACTTCAGAATGAACAGAAAGATCGCTTAATGAACAATGTTCAATTTTCAATGCATCAAACACTAAGAAAATAAACAGAATCATTTGAAATAATCGGTCGAAAATATGTTAAGCCTAACCTCGTTAGCGAGGGGAAAAACTGAAGCCTTACTCATTTGGTGGCGGGGAAATGATCTTTTTGGCGGGAAAGTTAGTTTTTAATTAATTATTAAAATTCTAATTAAAAATTCAAAAAAAAAGGGAACCCAGGTGCACCTTCCCGAACTCCAAGGTATGCATATGCCAAATTTGATAGCTGTAGGTCGAACGGTCTGGCTTGTAGAGCGCCAACACACATACATACATTGAGCTTTATTATAATTATAGATATAGATAATTAATATGATTATAAAATATGATAATTAATGAAAGAAATATTAATTCTGAAAATAAAATGATTCACTATGTTTTATATATAATGAAAATAATTCCGCGTATATAGAAATGACCTAACCAGCCATATTCTCAACATTTTTATAACTCTATTCAGATAAAATTTATGATTTATTTCATAGAATATATTTTTATAGACGAATCCGATGATTAAAAACGTTACGTGATAGACAAAACAAGTTTGCTATGATAAAACCGTGGCAACCGAATCAAATGGTTACTAGTAGCCATGGCAAAGTGCCAGCAGTAAATTGAGAAATACATGTAATAAATCCTTTCGTTAAACACCGTTACTTAAAACTTGGATTAGGTTCAATTCGATTTTCTTTTTCACTTCCCTATCATTTTATGATGAACAATAAAAACAGTAGTTGTAATTAATCTTCTTCAATGAAAAGTTTTTCTTTCGATGAAACATGCTTGTCCAAACTTCGAAGGTTTTTTGGAATATTTTTCGAGAATATAGTGTCTTAAAAAGATAAGCACTGAATGTAAATAACACCAAAAATAATAGTGTTAGAACCCACACTTGGAAAAATTAATATAAGAATCATCGTATAGTAACTTATAGACAGACAGGGAAATTTGTCCCTGTCCTTTTAGAAATGTGTCCCTTTCCCAAGGCTCTTGGACATACTAACATTAATGTGACACTTTTGCAGCAGCATTTTTATTATATTTAACTCTTTGTTTTCTCGTATATAAATTATAAAAAGAGAAACTATTGTAATCATAAAATAAATAAGATCAAGAAATGTTGACTAGTATCCAAATTTCAGATTTGCCAGAATCAGAAAAATACTTTTTTAGAATTACATCTATCTACTTTTGAACATGATAAACTTAAAAGCTCTTTGAGCTAGAGTGATGACATTTAGTATGTAGTTAATTGACGAAAACTGTCAACTGGAAGTTTTCAGTCTGTCTACCCATAAACATGTGAAAGTGATTACTAAAAAAAACGACAGATAAATTAAATTTTAATGCAATTTATTTTCATTATCAGTGACAAATTTTGGATGCAATCGAAATAAAAGATGGCGTCTAAAGTGCACACTCAATTTTCTTTACTATATTACGAAGTACAACATGCGCCATTCTGTTTTATTTCCATGTCTTGCATGCCATGCAGCGTCATTATCACTCTTGCGCCATAATGCGTCACATCACGGTGTCCTCATGCCTGCGAAATGCAGCGAGTTCGGAGAGTTTGCCTTTCTCCTCCTCATACTACTCCACCCCACCCCCCACACTCCTGTTATATGTTCATGAGATGCAAAGGAGGATAAAAGAACAGAAAAGTAGTCTAAATATAAAACAAAGTCAAAGGGAGATACTTTCACAGATTTTTGTAACTAATTCTATTGATTTCTAATAAAATTTTGTTGAATCCTTTTTCATATAGCCGCAGTCAGGTTTGAAATGAAAAATTTCCCGAACAATTTAAAATTGTATTTGCCAGATTGTGCCTAGCCTCAGCTATATTTTTATATACTTATAGCAATCACATGAAAACTCACTTTTTTTTCTTAATATTCCTTTTTTTTCCTGACCGAACTCTTTAACACTCGCTGATTGCCCTTAAATGTTTTTTTTGAAAAAGAAAAAAGAAAGGAAAGAGGAGAGGACGGAGAAAAATTTTAACAGCTCATAATTGAAAAAAAAATGGAAAAAGGTTGTGCTTCTATTTTTGGCACAGGATGAAGTACCTACTTTAGCAATTATATAAAAAGTATTTTAATGTTGAATCTAAAAGATTGGAAAAAGCTTTTAGAACTGCGTAGTGTATTGGATTTCGGTGTTCCCTGAATACCATTCAAACAAAGAATAGTGCATTTTAGAAGGATTTATCCTCCTTTAGAAATTCATAACTACCGAATGCGTACCGAAATAAGTTGTAATAGATTTAAATTAAGTTCATGTTAATGGAATCTAAATTGCTTTTAGCTAGTTATTATTTTACTCTGCAATTAGAATTTTTTACTGTAATAAGGGAGAAATTACTTTTCATTTCATTATAATCACACTAAGTGACGGTTTTGGGTCTTTTGAGATCGTAGGCAGTGTCCATTATAAGTCCTCTCTTTCAATAAGCTTGTTGACTGTTTAGTTTTACATGCCAATCCAAAAAGCATGCTAATGATTTTATTTAGATTTTTTCAGCAACTCTGTGAAAATAGGTACTTTTATTTATTGATTCATTATGGCTATATAGTATCTAATTTCTTTATAATTATAAACAGATATTCCGTGCTTATAAATGCTGTAACAATAGAAAGAAATTTGATCGATTATACTTGAATATGTTTTCACATTTTACCTTTCAAAGAATTTAAATTATTAGACCACTAAGCCAATAATATTTTTTAATAAATCCATTTGCGACACCCCAAGAGCTTAAACTCACTAGGCAGCAACATGCCTCAGTGCAAAATTCCATCTGTGATTGTCTCAAATCCACCACCGATGAAGTTGTAAAATACTATATATATTTATCTTAATGAATGAATGGATATTATTAGTTCAGCCATTACATTTTGTTCATTTACATAAAGAGGTTTATTTTTTCTGATTAAAAAAACATCATTTTTTTAAATTAGAATTTTTTTGTATCTGTTTTTTTTTAAATTTTGGCATTATTTTTGAGAGGGTTGGTCTTATTTGGATTATTAAAAAAACATCATTTTTTAAATTAGAATTTTTTTGTATCTGTTTTTTAAAAATTTTGGCATTATTTTTGAGAGGGTTGGTCTTATTTGGCCCTTTTAATCGCACAAAACTAGTCCCTTTATTCAACCCTTTAACTATCATTTCAGCTATCATATGAAGAATATGCATCATTATACAAAACGTTAGAAATACATTTAATCTATAGAATAGATAATGTAAGTCACTCAATGAATCTATTGATAATGTGTGCAGGATTATTCTTTTTAAATCCGTGATGTAAGTCTGTACTATTTAAAATTATTTAGGGTTGATAGGGAGATTTCAGTCGACGCAAACCAGTCGATATATGATCAATTTATATCGATTTCATTCGATATCTTGACTCGTATATTGCCCTGGATATGTCAGACAATTATTGCCATTATTACTATTTTACTCAAGGTTTGATCGGACTTCCGTGAGGCCCCGGTGGTCTGGTGGTAAGATCACAGCTTCGGAACCAGAGGGTTTCAGGTCCGGGACCCAATTCCACCGAAGAACCGTCGTGTAAGTGGATCTGGTGCACGCCAAATCCGCCGGGACCAAACCTCTTCCACCGTCGCGTGGTGCGGAAGCTTGGAGAGGCGAGTGCCAGCTCAGGTGTCGTCCGCATCATTTGATTGCGGTTTAAAATCACGGGGTCTATCCAAAAACAGTCCGACTGTTGCTTTAATAACGGGACGTTCATATAACTAAACTAAATCGATCCACTTTCAATGAAACACAGGCGATGGAACTTTTGACTTGCTATTGCGACGTTATTGAATATATATAATATTTAAATTATACTTCATAAATGTCTTTCTCCAACTATAGCCTCATTGGGATTTTATATATCTCTCCAACTATAGCCTCATTGGGAAAATTTAAACATTTTCCGCCCTGTCTAACATGGAAACACTGGTGCAGTTTGTAAAGCCATCTTCTGATAAGCCAATTTATTTTAATAAATTAATGACAATAATTCATTTAATAAACTAGTAATATCTAATATGTTTTATGAAGTCATGTTCTAATCTTCTAACTTTGGTAAATACTACACTAGAAAAATAACTGTTTCAAATAAGCGTAAAAAAAAAAGCATGCATATATCTGAAATATCTTTGTACATCAGTTTTCTTCATCTGTGCAAGATTTTATGTAAACCATAAATAAATAAATAATACCTTATGCTTCGCCTGTTTCACTTCCAAGGAAAATAAACGCATGAGCATTTCATCATTCTATAGATACATTGGAATGGTCGAATTTGAAAGCAAACGCGCTTGCTGTGGGGAGTAAACTTAAATTGTTGTCATTAAGGGTTTAAAAAGTCAAAGTTGAACTCATTAAGCTTGTCTGCTATGTTGTAAATTTAAAATTACTTATATGTTTCTCAGTATAAACTTAAATGAGAGGAGAATTAGCGACTGGGACACGCCTATGTTCGAAAAGTCAGGCGCCATTCGACAGAGATATAATTTTACTTAGGGGCAGGCCAATTTTACAAAGTTATGTAAGCTCTTTCTTTAAAAACTTTTCTAAATTAATCAATAAATATCTGATTTGAATAAAGATTATTGATATTTTTATTTAAATTCTTAAATATTTTTTTTTCTTAAATTATCTCGCTTTACAATTATTTATAGCTAATATTGATGGTAGAATAACTTTATGAGACATAAATTCCCTTCGGCTTTTTATGAAAATTTTTATATAAAATGCTGAAAGTTTGAAAAGATTAAAAAAAATTACGAAGGCTGGCAGATAATAAAAGAAAAGCTATAAAAATGTCGGTAGTAAAATTTTAAAATAATCAGCAAGTTAATGAAAAAAGACTAGGGATGCAGCTAGATGAAATATATTTGTCGAAATAAATAAGAGCAAAAAGCACTCATAAATCATTTAGTACCATCACCCCCCACAAAAAGCCCCTCAGAAAGCTTTATTTAAGATTATATTAGTTTTAGGCTAGCAATTTTCGGTAATTTTTTTTTCTTTCTCTGTCTCTCTATTTCGAAGCTATTTTTTGCTATAAATTGCCAGATTTAAAAGTGAACGCTATGTAAAATGCAGTGTTTTATAAATAAAACTGTGGGCTTTAATTAAAGAAATTTGGGATGTAGTTACTTGGATAAAAGATGCTCACACAGGAACGGTTTTTCGAGATTTTAATTAAATTTTTAATTAATCAAAAATCGATCAGAATTTCAACGTTTCTTCTGAATAAATTTGGAGCATAATTCAAAATTCGTCATTAATAATAATTTTATTTCTGAACAATATTACTAATTTTAATAAATGTTTCGCATTCTTAAACACAATTTCTGATATTGCTTTTTTATTGTTGTAATAGAATTCAAATTAATCCTATTGCTCCATCAAAGTTTTCATTTGCAGGTTTTTAACAGTGCCAAGTTATGATGAGAAAAAAACATTTAATCCAAAGAAGGATTCTTTCGACTTTAAATTCAAAGAGAACTTTCGATTAACGATTTTATTAACATGATGCTGATTTTAGGATGGTATTATTTCTGAAAATTATGTAATGAAAGATCGTTATACATAAAACTTAACAGCTGATGCAATCAAGAGAAGCAAAATGAGCCTAAAACGATATTCATAATATGACATTTGAATCTGAAGACTGAAATAAGTATTTTCTAAAATATCTTGAAGATTATCTCAAAATGGATCCTTTAATGATCTATGTTTATAAATGCTAGATAGTTTAAATGCTTTTGAGTTTAAAACTTTTACTGTTATTTGCGCTCTTATTATATGAATTATAAATTAAATGAATAAATCTCAATATATAACAAAGTAAAATGTCTATGTCTGAAATGTCTGTGTCAGTGTCTTTACAAGACTTGATTATTTGATCATGAGCTACCCAACTTAACTCAGATATATTTAGGAAGGTGGAGATGCAATTTCGATCATTATTTTTTTAATATTTTAATTAAAATTTTATTAATTAACAGAATGGAATGGTCTCTCCAAAACTTTCTTCCATATCTCTAATAAATTTGTGATCCCCCCCCCCCACACTCTTCACCCTTAAAACTGTGGACCTCTGGTAAAGTCGTGAATACCTTGTAGACAATTATTGCTTCTCTTGATTCTCAATAATTTATTTGATAGTGAAGATTGTTGCATGGGTGAAATGACTTGAAGACACTTATTGCCTTTTATGTGGTTTATTGGTAACATCAACAACAAAAGGCTCATGATTACGCCATAGTGTAGTAGGTCTACACGTAAAATTTCTAGGGAGAGAGAGAGAGAGAGAGAGACCCGAGATCACACTTCCCCAAGTACAGGATTCAAGTTCGCTTCTGCTGGAAAAGAAATATACTAACAACAACAGTGAGACTACGTGATATATACATGATTGGCAACTAGCTCCGCCCATGAAGACCACGTGGTTAACTGAATTCTTAACACACCTTGCACGGCATTGATGAAGGATAGCTACGAAATATAGATCTTTGGCTTGAATATAGCATTTTTACTAAGTCGATCGTGAGAGTATGTATTTAGGAAGATTTTCTACCAAAATTTGACTCGAAATTACAGTTTTAGTCGCTACTTAACATTTCGATTTTCATTGTTGTTGCGTTTATTGAATTATTGCATTTATACGCATGCGCAAGTATAGATTGAGAAAAGATCCACCGTTTGACAAATATGGAAAAAAAATTTTATAAGATCTCTCAGATACTAAATCTGTGCGTCAAATTTTATCCACACCTAGCACTTAGCGTTTTGTAATTATCAAATTTCTAATCAAGCAGCCGGATAATTAGACTTTTTGGTGAATAAGCTTCGCACAAAATTTCATAGAAATATATAATTTTGATCGATACGCTAAATTTCATCGTTCTAGCTGGACGCGTTTTTCAGTTATCGTGTTCACAAGCAGACAGACATAATGCCAAAACTCTGTGTTTCGGACTCAGGATGGTCTTAAACTTGGAGATTCGACAAAATCGAAACTTCAACTTTTTTTTTTACGATAATAATACTTTTTCGATACTTTGTATACAAGAAAGTATGAATTGAGCGAGATTAAGGCGCTTTTGCCCAATAATACTCAAAAATATTCTTGCTCAAAACTTCTGATTTTTTTTTTGCCGTGTGCTATTTCAAGCCAAAATTTTGCTCAGCAGCTTCTGAGGGTAAAGACCCCTGAGCACCCGAGGGCAGAAGTCTGACTTCTAGCTCAAATGAAGATAGCAGACACACACACTCGCTTACACAACCCCTTTTTACAAGGGGGTCATTCACGCACCTCACAGAGAGACCACAAGGAAGAGAACAACCATGCCCGAACCAGGACTCAAACCCGGAACGCCTATATCACGGGGAAAACACGCTACCGCTAGGGCATGACGCCGGTTTAAAAGAACTTCTTTTGTATGTTTGATAATATATTATCTTTCAATGCTACCAACTTAGTTGTGCTAATTTTTGCTGAATTTTAGAAATTAAGATTTTTTTTTTCAACATATGCTTCCAATGTTGCGATTCAATCATTATTCACTGTTTCAAGAAAATTTAAACAGCATGAATTTTTTCTATTATTGAAAGTTAAAGAAGAAAGATTCTTCCAAATTTTTGAGTAGTCTTCAGGAAAAAGCAAAAAGTGAAATCACATTAGTGCAAAAGTCAATATGCAATTTGTAATAAATTACACAGATAGCTACATTTTAAGTGCGGGTGTATTATTATTAGATAATATTAGGAATTTCATGAACACAATAAACAGAACAGGTGTAAGGCTGTTTAAATAACACGACTTTAATGTCTGTAACAATTTGATTCTTTAGAAAAATTCGTTGTGAGAATTATGAATATCAAAATACGCAAAATAGATTTAATTGAAAGTAAATACGAGTAATAACCCAAGCTAACCAGCTTGTCGCCGAACTCGGCTAGTTACTAATAATTACACATTTATGTTAAGCTTACTTTATAAAGAAAATATTTCATGAGTTGCCATGAAAAATATAATTACCTATATCATTCAACACGTTAGTTGCTACAAATATACGCAGCGTATCCAAATATTAGCTTTTACGAATATCACACCAGCATGAATCTTTGATATATTTTTTGTTTTTGTAATAGGATATTGGACTTAGAACTAACAATTACTTTTTGAGTAGCATATGTCATGGGTTAGATTACTTCCAAGCTGTTTTTAAATTTTACTAGATTTTTTAATTAATTAGAAATAATTAACATTTTAGAATTCACTCTAATTAACATATTATATAACACAAAATCTGCTCATATGCCAAGTTAAAATTCTAAAAATTAACTTTCTGATGATATTAATTTTATTTTTGTACGATGTTTTGTTTAATTTTAATAAATTTTCAAACTCAAACTTAATTTCGTGGCAATGCCTTTTATTAATATAATCGTGTGCAACAAAATCCTAAGACTGTGGTTAAAGATTCTGAATATCTTAAAAGCTGTCGTGGGACTTTCAAACAAAAATAAATATAACATCTTCCAATTTATTATTAACCAGTGCGGATGTTTTAATATATTTCAAGTTATTTGATATTTATTTTAATCTAGTTTTAGACAAGAAATGTTTTTGTAAAATATAAGATAAAGCAACGGGAGTGGTCTCCCAGTAGTTTTTTTCATAATCTCTAATAAACTTATCATGCCAGAGAACGAATTACAAGGCATTGGCGCACAATAGTTACTAAATATTAACTTTTGGCATGAATTTAGCAATTTTACCGGATCTATTTTGTCACCCTTGCGCATTATTTGGCGATTAATACCTGGCATGCGTTAATAGCATTCAAAAATCGAATCTGTATTTAATAAAAGTTTTTATCAACCGATTGAAAGAAAAATTTGACACAAAACGACAACTGTTGTCACAAAATCCCATACCAAATGTTATATATGCAAGTCACTGCGTTTTTTTCAATTATCGTGTTTGTTTATGTTTTGAAAGTATAGACCGATAGAGCATCAAATCATGGTCCGATTTGGATCAAACTTTGTCAGG
>JAPMOR010025584.1:505575-527682 GCA_026543865.1 Argiope aurantia
TTTGCACAAAATATGATAGAAAACAGTAAATTTGTTGTAAATACTGTAGACCAAATTTCACCCATCTGGCTCAAAGCATTTTTGAATCATCTTCGTCACAGACAGGCGAACATTTTTTTAAAATGTGTTTTCCGGAAGAGGAGAGATTAATCAAAATCTCAAGTTCGGATTTTTTGATGGTTACTATACTTTCTTTACACAAAATATAAAAGATAATTCGTTTTAGTGAAACATAAGCAGGACAAGCAAGCTTATAATTATTCTAAGATATTTCAACTAAATATTTCCAAATCCTATTTTTCTAAAAGAAATTAAGCCTCAGTGTTCTTGAATCCAAACTAATTAAATTTTACTCTTTGCATAACTTATTTATTGGATATTTCCCATAAGAATTTCATTAAAACATTTTTATGTTCGTGTTTTTATTTTTTTAACAAACAAGCTGAAGTAAATAAGACTTTTTTTTTAAGTCCGAACTAATTAAATTACGCACTCGCACACCTTATTCTTGTTTTGTCTTTCACTTGAACCGCAGTTCTTTTCTTCGAAACTTAACGCTGAATAATCTCATTCGCTCTTTTTTTCATGATTCAGCTGTTTCTGAGAGCCTTAAGATAAAAACTTTACTTTCTTTGATACATTACTGCTTCAGCAAAATTTTCTATCGATTTATTAATGATAAGAAGAAAAAAAATAGAGAATGGATGCTTTTTTAAAGGCAAATAACCATTGACTATAAAAAGAATGTAAGACTTTAGGTAGAAAAATTAGTTTTTGTCAGGACTTATTAGGAAAATCCATCAATTAAAATAAATAAAATGGATTCCCGCCAAATTGAATTATGAATATTTATAATGTAGCAATAATTTTATTATTAAAGCAATATCGTGTCCTAGTTATTGTTAAACACTGTTATTTTACCAGCAGAATCACAAAAAAAATCTTTTTTTTTTAACACTAAGATCATTTTTTATGATTGCAGTATTTTGAGGCGAATTTTATGGATTTTATTGTTTCAAATAAGCCTAAATAATGAAAAAAAATCATATGTGTTTGTTCGAATACATGTGAATACGATAAGAGCTAGAAAATCTATGCTGGCATTTGCACCCAAACTATAGACGACTTCAAATATTTAAATTACTACGCAAACAGGAAGAGAATTTTAGTTTTTGTCTTACCTCAAGAAATTGGCAACAATTTCCGAATTGAAATTTTTTTTCAAAAGGCTATAAAATATAAAATTACGTTATGTTTATAAACTAGTCGTCTTTTAGCGAAAAGCTGGTTTACAAAGGTGTTGGTAATGTTTAATTTCAGTTAAATAATTTAGATAATTCATGCTTGTGCTTCTGCCGAATTATGAGACATTGAAGCTGCGTTATTATAATTGTTTAACATACATTGAGTTGCCAATTTATTATGGCAACCTTCACAATACGGTGTTAGACCTCCTTTTGCCCTTAACACTGCTTGGATTCTTCGTGGCATGAACTCTATGATCTGTTGGTAAGTAGTATGAGGAATTTGAGACTATATCTGATGCATTGCACTTTCTAATTATTTAAGTTTTGATGTGACTATATCAGGCTGTCTAATGCCCCGTTCGATCTCATCCCACAGATTATCAAATGGATTAAGATCTGGTGATTGTGTGGATCAATGAAGCAAGGTAAATGTACCACCGTGCTCTCCGAATCATCTAACGACAATGCCAGCTTTATGACCAAACTAAGAATCCATCAGGTTTATGACTATAACAGGATATACTTGATCTTATATACTTGATGAACAGGATATACTTAAATACCCTTAGGCATTCAGACATTATTTCAAAGGAATCAATAAGCTTATACATCCCCCAAGATAACATCCCCCAAACTATAATATTACTTCCTCTTGTTTAAAGTGTTGTATCAATACAGATTTCGTCCATGCTTTCTTCATATGTTCGTGATGTTTTCTTATCCTGCATTCCTTTTATATAGCTATCTTTACCTCTAACGGCCACAACATGATATTATGGCTGTACTGCATATAAATACCAAGTAGTCATAATAATTTGGCAAATCAGAATATATATTCTATTCATTTTATAAATGAAGTTTTCTAATGGACAACAGTTCCATGACATCATAGTGCTATTAAAAACGTATATGTCCTATTCATTAAACTAAATTTCGCGGTATTTTAATTTTACTTTTTTTATTCATCTTCTAAACGGCACAGATATTAAACAGAATTCTATTCCTTTAGTTTTTAACAATGAAATAAAACATTCTATTAAATATTTGATGAAACTACGCATGAGATAAACATGAAGACAACAATGTAATTAAAAGTTGGAAATTAGGCAAAAAAATCATTTTTAAAAAAATTGCCAAAATTCAGAAAGCATTTGCGCATATATTTAATCCATATCAATAGAAGGACAATTTAATAAATTTTAAAACGGTGTAAAATTCCTTTATGTGCAATAATATTTTCGGGGAAAAATGTCAAAATTCAGCTTACTTTTTAATTAATTAAAATGGTTTTTCGATTAGCACATTTCTAATATCCAAAGTTCATACGTGCTAAATTATGCTAAAAATTCTATTAACCATTCTTTTATTGAATATCTTGACTACAAATTACACAGTTATTTTCTTAGTCCATGATTACGATTTCTGTCCATGTATAGGGCGTTTAAATAAAAAAAAAGTAATTAACTTAAAAATGCAATGACAGCTTTATAAGATTCCGACCCAAAATGTAAGTTTTACAATTTCAATTTCACAACGAAGTATAACTCTATTTTTTTGTGTGAAATAGCTGACAAACATATAAATTTTGTTTAAGAAATAGAAACAAAATCTAAAATGAAGATATGTATGGAATTAATGAGAAAATTGCAAATAATTTAAAATTCGTCAATATACTATTCAGAGCAACTATTTTATTTAAAACTACGTGCCACCAGAAAATGTTTTGCCTTTTTAAATGTTTGTTGATCATTTCAATGGCTTTCTCAACAAATTCTCAGCTACTTATTTTAAAACTTATTATCAGAATAATTTCTAGCTTTTATTCGGAACAAAAAATGAAAATGAGTAAAGAAAAGAAAAGTAAATTATTCATAAAATATATTTATGATCTGTTTTTTTTATAAAACTTTCAAAATCGACACAAAAAAATTAGAACTATGAAAACAAAGAAATAAAACAGCAATAAAATAAAGATATAGTTGTAAGTAAAGATTTCAGCATAAAGGTTAAATTAAGAGAATAGGAAAAAAAAAATACCAAAACGAAAAACCTTCATTCATTGAAATTTAATTTAGCAGCTCCGTTTACTTTTACATAAGGAAGTCCTTTAATGAATACAAATCAATAATGAAATTAACTCAGATTTCAAAAGATTAATTTGTTTAAATAAGAAGAAATTTCTTTTCTTGGATAATGATAACATAATTGAAGGTTAAAATTCCAATTAATAGCTGTTAATTTGCAGATTAGATGCATTTTAAACCAAGATTTTTGCTTAAATTTTCGAATTTTCTAGATTTAAAAAATTTAAAATACAATTCGTGATTGGATTGAAATTGATTTAAGTGTTTGAATTAGTATAGATATTTTTATACTAACTTTAACGCCTTATTTAAATAATATCAATTATTATTGGCACTTTTAGAATGATAAAATAACGTGTTATTTCATTTTAGTTTTAGTTATTTCATTTAGTTTAGTTTCATTTAGTTTATTATGAAAATTCAGTGAACATTAGAGAAATTTAATTAATTTTTTTAATTAATGTATCTGAATAGTTGTACTATTCTATATTCGTGTAAAATTCAATTCGTTTCAATTAAATTCGTAAAAATTCGTGCAATCGTTTAAAAATTTGAAATCAAGATTTTGACGAATATCCATTTTTCTCTGCCCAAAAAACACATTTTTGAAGTTATATCTGTCTTTCTGTCTGTCTTCGAACGCGATAGCTCAAAAACATTTTGATACATACACCAAATTTGCAAATTTCTATTACATTTTGAACAATATTCATTTAGACGAAGTCTATCTTTCAGACTATCCGAGCACAAGTGAACACAGTAACTACAAAATGGAAAAAACTAGATAAAAATCGATACACGAATTTAGTATCGATAATTTAGATCCATATCAAATGTGGAATAGAATAAATAAGACGAAGTTTTAACCGTCTGCCTGCTTGTACTTTTTCCTGTGTGTGAAAGAAATACAAGTAATATGAATGCATGCAGAGACGATAATGTGTAAGCAAGTAAGAGTCATAATATGTAACGTGTTTGCCTGTATGCAGAAGCGTTTTTGTTTAGAGTAAGAATAACTATACACAAGTGCCAAGTTGTCCTATTCCAAAATTTGATTTTCAGCAAATTAGATATTAATTGAAGAAAAAACGCTATTAGGGTTATTTTTTAAATAAATTTGAGTTTCTATGTTAGAATAATAGAAAAATTAAAGCCTCATCAGAATCATAATTTGAGCGACGATGGAATATTTAATAAATTTATTGAGAATTAAAAAAAAATAGCATGTTATGTGCGTAAAATTTTACAAATTTGTGAGTCGATAACCAAAATTTCAAAATAGCATTTTGTAAGCCAAACCTTATCGCAAGTCCTTTATTTTAACATTTACCTAATAATTTTTTACGTGTTTTATTTTATATATTTACTAGCCGCCTTTGGCGACCGGCCGGTTCGCCAATCTTAATGCTTGTTAAAATTTTAATAATTAAATATTTTATGCAATTCCTACTTTAATAGCTTCTTCATCAAAATATTTTAAAACTTCAAATTTTGATAGTCATATAATTCACTCATAATATTATAAAGGCCTTCAGTCATAACGTAATACGTATTTCTCTAATTTTCTGTTATCTCCCGTAGAATTTATGCTTTCAATTAAAGTGGAAATTATTAATCTGTAATTAATATAATAATATTTTTTACCGAAACAAAGCATATATTTTATAATACGATTATTAAAAACAGAGTCACTGAGCATTTAAACCCTATGGGCACTAAAGAATATCTTTCTTAATTTAAATAATATCTGAAGAATTTGTTAACAAAATTTTCTCAGATTCATCATGAGCAGATAGATTAATTAACAATGTTTAATTTTAAATGCATCAAACACTAAGAAAATAAACAGAAAAGTTTAAAATAATCGGTTGAAAACAGGTTAAAAAAACTACTTAAAAAACGATGTACTTTAAGCATATATAAAAAATATATAACTAACATAAATACAATTTAATTACAAAAGCATACAACAAATCTAAAAATAATTTAAATCAAGTCCGCATCTGTTGAAAATAGATGTAAACAATCAGAATACGATGCACATGCGTGAATTTTCAAAGCCAGTTATGGTAATGCAAATGAGTGAATTTTTCTACGCCAGTTGGGGTAACGCTATGCAGATTAGAAATTTTTAATTGCCTTTATTCTGCTTTATTTTATTTCAAAAGTACTTCAGAATGAATGTAAAAGATCGATTAATTAACAATGTTTAATTTAAAATGCATCAAACATTAAGAAAACAAATAGAATCCTTTGAAATAATCGGTCTAAAATTGTTAAGCCTAGCCTTATTAGCGTAAGAAAAAAAACTGAAGTCTTACTTATTTGGCGGTGAGGAATTTTTTGGCGGGAAAGTTAGTTTTTAATTAATAATTAAAATTCTAATTAAAAATTCAAAAAAGTGACACCAGGTGCCCCTTTCCGACCTCCAAGGTATGCATATGCTACATTTGGTAGTTTTAGGACGAACGGTCTGTCCTGTAGAGCGCTAACACACATACACACACACACACACATTGAGCTTTATATAAGGATAGATTTAATTTATAATTACAATAACATAATATTAAAATTAGCCTGCAACTGGAGACAGGAGTCAAAATGAATCCGCGTTGTTCATTTGCTCTTATTATCACGAAGTTGTTTTTCTTTCTTTCTTCTTCTTTTTCTTTTTTTGTCCTTGAATACAATCATCTCGGTACCTACAAGTTGTTTTTTAGCAGTATATTGACAAAGTATAAGTATGAACAAGTGCGTATAATCGAGTTATTCTTTTTCAAAATTTTTGTTGTTATTTATGGAGTCATTGACTCCGTGTCTCTAAACTGCCTTAATTTGAATAATGCAAAAATAATAATGAAATATAATATTTTAAATATTACATTCTTCATTTTTGTTTGTTATATTTTTATAGTTTTTAACATTAATATCATTCCGTAACATACAAACAAAGTAAATACTCATTAAAAGATTGTTTAAGTTTTTCTTATAACATCTTTCCAACATTTAATATTATAACAGTTAATATTTTTAGTATTAATATATTTTTATAACTACATGATATCCAGAATGTATTGTGTTTCCAAAATAAATTCCAATGCTGTTTACAAAAGACAAAATAGAAAAATAACAATGGTGTCGTTTTGTCTCTAGCTGCACGAGGAAATTCTTGTCTCCAGTGACAGGTTAATCTAAAAACCATATGTAAAGTCTGTTTATTTATTTTGCATCTTTTAATTATATAATAATATAAAAATGAATTGCAATTTTTGGTAAAAAATGTGTTACACAAGTAATAATAATATTCAAATTACTAATATACTAATTATACTCAAATCATGCATTTATACAGGGTGTCTCAAAACTCTTGATCGCGGCTTTTATTCCTTAAATATTGATCCTAAACATATACTGTAAATTACAAAGTTGCGTAAAAAAAAGTGCAAATGTTATGGAATCGATTAAAAGTTTCAGGGAATTAAACTTTAAAAAATACAAAATTTTAATTTTTATACGGACCTCGTACAAAAATTTCCAATGAGCAAAATGTGCCCTATCCTCTAATAAGGTCATATACAGAATTACAGAATTTTATCATGAAAACCCTCATAAATATATTAAAACAAAGTTGGTAAAGGGTCAATCACAAATTAAAATGAAAATGTTTAAAGCAGTCAGTGCAGTTGGCGCGACGCAGGAATGCATCATAAGGAAATAAAATTTGCTTTATATCTTTAGCTTTAAATACTAATTTTAAAATTTATGCTTTCTGAAAAAATACTTTAAAATTTTATATCATGAATTACAGAATATAACTTAAAAATAGCACAGTCAATGAACTTGTAAAAGAAAAAACTTTTATAATCGTTCCTTTAAGTAATCTTTCCTTTATGTAATCTTTGCTTTATGTAATCTTTCCTCTAAGTTATTATTTCTACAAATAGTAAAATTATTATTTATTTATTCAATCATTACTTTTTTTGTTAATTTATGTACGCCCCCCAAAACACGAACATCAGACATGATTTTTCCACTTTGCGAACTCATATTCAGGCATCGAAAAGTGGATTATGTCAGCATTTATGCAGTTTCATATCTTTGAGACTTTTTGTGATAAATTGCTGAAATTTCGTACGTGACATTATTAGAGGATGGAGCACATTTTACTCATTGTTTTTTTTTGTACGGAATCCGTATAAAAATTTAAATTTTGCATTTTTTGAAGTTTAATCCCCTGAAAATTTTTATCGACTTCATAACATTTTACACCTTTTTTTACGCAACTTTGTAGTTTACAGTATATGTCTATGATCAATATTTAAGGAAGCCGCGGTCAAGGGTTTTGAGACACCCTGTATAATTACACTGTACAAATTATTTAACACTTCAAAATGTTTTACGTGATTTATATAAGCAGGTTCATTTTCATTTATAACTGCGACATATTTTTTGCAAATTCTATAATAATTTTGATTTTATATATATTTTTAATTAGTTGCCTTCGACAACCGGCTAGTTTGTAAGGGATATTGTTTATATTTAATTACATTCAAATCGTTTAGATATAACTCCATGTCCATAATCCTATACAATTGTCTGACTTAAAGATGTATTACTTTAATTGTATTACATCTGTTCAAATTGTACATCAATATTTTTGATTGAGACTAGTGTTATGGCATCGGAGACCCGTTAAAAAACGCAAATGCGTGGTTAATCTCTCTTCTAAATTTCTCAGTACTACTGTAGCTTTACATTTTTATTCATCTTGTAATCTATACTACTTCTTTAGCTTTCAACAATAGAAAAAATCCCGCTATTACATATTCCATGAAACAATGAAAATGGCTTGAATTTCAGGGAAACAATATAATCTATTGTTAGAAATTAAGCAAAAAAATAAAATAAATAAATAAAAAATAAAAAAAATTGCAAAACATCGTAATTTTAAGTTTTGAAACAAAACTCATTTTTATTTGATTCTAATTTCATAAGTTATCACGCAAAAATCATAAAATTTAGAGTACTTTTTAATCAATTGAATTTCGAATAAGATTTGTTTTAAAAGTAGCTCTGAGGTGCACATTCTCGACTTCCAAAGTGCATATATGTCAAATGTCGTAATTTTACGTCAAACAATCTGGCAAACAAACAACTAGAGGTATTTCATATTTTATAGATTTGGTTCAAAATTAAAATAAAATGAATAGAGTGAATTTTAAGGCGCACTTTGATCATTGGAGCCTCGAGGATGGAATTCAATTAATCTGCCAGACAGCCCAAAATTTTGTATCTCGTTATTTAGTCTCGAAACAGAAATACTGTGCGTATATATATAAATATATATATTTTAAATTTTAATTTCAAAGATTTTATCTTAATTTAGCCCATAGTAACTTCATTCTAAAAATATTCTCTTATTTCGTGATCCAATTCCACTTTCTCTACTTAATTAATTCAAGATATGCTTTATAAAACTGCTGAATCGGCTAAACGCCGGCACTTTCACACGCTCGGCGTGAAGGGGTAAAATATGTCCAGTAAGCACATTCTTTTTTAAAAGATCCCTGTGTTTCCTTTATATGTGATTGACATGCGTCAGAAATCCCTATCAGAATCTTAATAATATATTAGCACTGTAAAGAATTATTTTCCCTATCAATTTCTCTGGTTATATAAGACCAGGGATAAAATGTCCAAGAGCTTTTTCCTCATTTCTTTTCTGTGTCATTCTGTGTGCTCATCGCTTGCACATATGCCTGCTTCTTCAAAATGAAATAAAACGACGTCACGAAATCAAAAGTATCTTTACTGTCTTCAAACTGCATTCTGCTTCACATAAAATAATGTTACATATATATATACATATAGTTGATCGTATGTACAATGCTATAATCCTTTATATTTGAGAGCTAAACTTAATTAATTACCTCAGGCCATATTAATAAATTATTTTAAATGAGTAGAAATTAAATTTAGTTTGTCGAGCCTAATTACACTAGCGAGCCGCTTTCAGACTATACAAAGGATATTGTTGCAAATATATAATATTGCTTCCTTGCGTAGCTATTTTCATGGCAATCAAGAAAATTTTATAGATAGTTTTTAATGAATGCTGAATAAATACCAGGTGAGTGACGTACTTGCTTGGAGACCATTTGGCAATTTGGCGACAATATCGAGTATTCCACAAATTATAGAAATCTTGGTGAAAATTACATTAGGACTCGTGTTATGTTGATCTTTCTAGACGTCTCTGTGCCTTGTCTTTGAAATTTTGAAAAGCTGAAAGACAGAAATGAAGATTAATTGAGTTGAGCGCAAGAGAAAAATTGAGCCAATTCTCACTGAGCATTTTGTGCTGTTAATTTCGCTTTGCTGCTGATACTGAAGAATGCCTTTTTTTCACGCTTTATCTGCATTTAGCTACTGTGAATGTATACTTTTGGGTAGAATAAAGTGACTTTTGTTTCTTGTAAGTGAGCGTATTAAACTCTTTTCACTATTCACCATTAGATGGAATTTTGGATCTTTTACTTTTTTGGATCTTTTGGATTCCATGATTCAGAGTTACTGTCAGTTGATAGATGATGTCTTAGTTGTATTTCCCTCTATATGTCCTCTCTTTACCAGTGGGGAGGGGGGGGGGGTTCCGGCGGATTATGAAGTGTACCAAAATTACTTAATTATCGGTTCTTCAATTTCATCAGAATTCCAGCCTAAAGTCTTCTAGCCTCAAAATCTCGTCCCTTCAAAAATTCTACTAAGATTTTGTTAAATTTAATTTTTTAAGAGTGCTTGATTTACACAGAAAACACTTTTATTTTTATATGGTTACTGGAAGAAATATCAGATGTTAATTTTGGAGCTTTCCATACATTCAGTGAATACTGAAGTCATAGTCAAAAATCATTATGTTTCCCACGGCAAATACAAATTACATATTACAAATATGCACATGAGTATGCTTATATGCATGTACACAGAATGCACTCTAATGGAAAACTTATATGCATATAAAAGGAAAAAAACTCTTGATTATAAGTCAATTAAGAGTATTTAAGAATCTCTATATCTTCTGCAGAGGTAGAGGCCAGAATCACTATAATTTACAACTGTAATAAAAATATAAAAATTTCAATTTTTTAACCATTAAACTAATATTTAACTACTGTTAATTAAGAAAAGCCATTCCATATATGGAAAAAATTCTCATTTCTACTACTTTTAAATTTTAATAGGAGATCCACTCATTTATCCCGGTGAGAAAGAAAATCAGATACCAGAGACTGCGTATTCATAAATTATGTTTTACATCTAATCAAGAGATAAGTTTCAAAAAGTTACAAATTATTCTACACCAATAATAAGGATAAATGTGTGTGTGCATGCATGTGGTGTGTGGGTGGGTGGATGTGTTTTCGCTCTACCGGCCAGACCGTTTGACTTTGAGCTACCAAATTTTGCAATTATTATATTTAGTAGAAACATTTACACTCCGAATCAGCTTAGAATATTTTAAAATCAATATTTATATTACCCCCATCTTGTTATTTTAATTAAGTTTATCAATACGGTGAACGCTATATTTCCAAAAAGGTTCAATAAATTATATTTCATAATTATGTTTTTTACGTTAAACTGTAATAATACGTTACATATGTTATTAATTAAAAGTTTGCATTTCATAGTACCTTTTCTTATGTTAGCATGAGACGTGTAATTATAAAACTCGGCTAACTGATAATAATTATGACATTTAACTAACTCAATCCATGAAACTTACTTGCCATTTTACACTTTCTTTAACTAGGTCTATGTCGATGTTCGATGAAGTAACCAGTAAAACCGAAGAGCACTAATATATTTATTTAAATAAATATTATTTAACTGAATTAATCCATTATTTTACGAAACAATGAATGGTAAACTTTTAACAGTGAGACATATAATAAGAAATTGTGGAAATTTAGCAATATGTTCCACTGTAACTCGACTGTCACATTGACCAGACAGCATATAAAGCATTCTTTGTTGTGAATCTGACTCGCTACCATTAGAAAAATACGAAACTAAAAGACAGCGTCCTATTCTGTCAGCGTTAAAGCAGAAAACGAAATAATATATTAGCCCCAATGAAAAATTAACCCATCCTACTATTGTCTTCCTTGTTTCAAAACAGCCTTCCACGGCTTTCAGTTCAAATTAGGCTCGGAAAAATTCACATAACGTTGATGAGGAAACGCCATTACTAATGGCATAGACAAGAGCGACAGCTTAGAGAATCAAACTTAATTGAATCCGCTACGTCAGCTGATTCTGTGAGTTGCTCTGAGTAACCTTCATCATGTTGTACCCGCAACAGAGAAATAAGTTAAATGGGTAGACTGCGCTAAATCGAAACAGAAAGGAATGTTGATAAAAAGCCAATTTTAAACCCGATTATATTTTATTCAAATTAAATTGGGGATAAATTTAATATAACTGCGCAACGAAATTAAATAACGAAACTACGAAATTTAAGAAGTGTGCATTCCAACAGCTATAGAACCGCATGTAGGTGAGTTTATTAACGTATGAAAGTGATTTCTCATATTTATTCAATGATAAAACTTTATCAAGAAAACTGAGCTTTGTTTAGTCTATTAATCTATTTTTATCGTTTGGCGAATCTGGAAAAATTAAAATGTGATATTTATTGATATTGAGCAGAAATATTAGCAAATCGTTTGGCGAATTTTTAAAAATCGGACTGCTATTATTTATTGAAAGTAATAAAATGAAATGATAATGCATATTATTTTAATAGACTTTTTGATTTCCCATTTATATAATTGTGTCGATGACAAAAAAAATTGTTTTTCTTTTATTAATATCCATTTTATAGAATTTTATGTTTTACAAAACTCAAATAAGTAAAAACGATACGCTATTATGTTTATATCTTTTAATTTATATTTATTACATAAACGTTTATTTAATATTATTTTAAGAAATTCGAAGAGAATTATTTAAGAATATTTTCATTACAAAATTATCTTCTTATAACATTTATTTGTGTAAGCAATACAAATTTCGACTAAATATCTAGAAATTTATTCCAAGTATAATCAATTATATTATTTTTATCAATGAATATTTTTTTGTAAATTAATTTACTCTTTTCAAGGAACAAACTATGATTCTCTTTTATGCTTTTCTTGTTATACATCTCAGTTTTACGAAAAGCTTAAACTATGGAAACAAACGCAGAGGAGCCTGGATTCAAAATTTAGCGAAGCTATTTTATTTTCAGATGATCTTTGCATGAATTATTTCACCTCAAAGTTATCAGAAATCTTAATTTGGTGAAATGTTTGAGTTTAACAATTAAATTACCCGAAGAAATTTTTAATATGGCTTCATTTTTATTAGTTGGAAATTTGTAATGATTGAATGACAAAAATGACTTCATATAAAATCATTTTTACTCTTCTTATTTTAATTATACCCATGCAAAACAAAGTGACTTCTATAATAATATAAATTAACGTGGGAAAGTAAGCAATATTACAACAATAATACAATAGCTGTAATTTTGCAATAACTTAGTACATATAAATATTAAAAATATAAGAAACTAATTTTAAACACCTTTTTAATAAAATCATACATTTCAGAATTTTAAATTCTTCTAAAATTTAACAAATTCTCTCATTATTTATGTCTAGATTAATGATTTTCCAACACGTATGGAAAATGTTTGTTAACTTCTTCATTATTGAGAGTAAAATGTTAGTTAATGAAAGAAGTAATTTAAAAACTTATGAAATAAAGTAAGTAATTCTAGTAAAGTATGCATATGATTAAATGAATAATTAAAACGTATATGATTTTTCTGCCTGGTGTAATACTATAACTTAGTGCATCAGAATTTTAGGAGGGCAGTATTAGAATAATGTCAAATAAGAAAAAAAAAGTGTTAAAATATAATGAAAAAAAATCGAAAAATTTATTAATGAAAATAAAATGCGAAAAGAATGTTTCTGCTATATGAAAAAAAGTCCACTGAAATAGGTATATGTCTATGGACTAATTTGTGTATGTGCGTGTATTGGAGCTCTACAGTCCAGACCGTTTGACTTACAGCTACCAAATTTGGTATATACGCACCTTGAAGGGTAAGAATGTGTACCTAAAATTTTTTTTCGAAATTTTAGGATTATTATTATTATTATTTTTTTTGGAAATTAAACTGAATTTTGCAATTTTTATATGATATGAAAATATAATGGCACCAAAAGGAATTATTTTTTTCACAATTTCAGCATTTAAAAATTATTTTTTATTACACTTGTTTAAAAATAGTGTAAAGTTTTCCTGACTTTTAGAATTTTTTTTTAATTTAATTTACAACAATAAATTACATTGTTGCCCTAGGATTTAGACTATTTTTATTTTTATCAATTATTAGATCCCGTAATTTTTATCCACGATTAAAAGCTTACCCCCCAAAAGAAAGAAAAGAAAAAGGAAGAATTATGTTTAATTAATATAGATGCATTGCACAAAACGAATAAAAAATGAAGTTACAATTTTAATAAATAGTACGTTTACTCTTTTTATGCATTATAACATCATAGGACTGGTCTCTATTAGAAAGGTCCATGTATACAATGAATAGAATATATACAGAGTGTCTCAAAAACCTTGATCACGGCTTTTATTCCTTAAATATTGATCCTAGACATATACTGTAAATTACAAAATTGCACAAAAAAAGGTGCAAAATGTTATAAAATCGATTAAATTTTTCAAGGGATTAAAATTCAAAAAATACAAAATTTAAATTTTTATACGGACACCGTACAAAAAAATTTCCAGTGAGTAACATGTGCCGCATCCTCTAATAAGGTCCTGTACAAAATTTCAACAATTTCTCACAAAAAGTCACAAAGATGTGAAACTACACGACTACTTAAACCACTTTTCGATGCCTGGATGAGTTCGAAAAGCGGAAAAATCATGTCCGTGTTTTAGGGGACGTACACAAATTAACAAAGAAAGTAATGATTGGATAAATAAATAATAATTTTTCTATTCAATGGTTCAAAAGTATTAAACATTTGTAGAAATAATAACTCAGTGGAAAGATTACATAAGGAAATATTATTTAAAGGAAAGATTATATAAGTTTTTTTTTACAAGTTCATTGACTGAGCTATTTTTAAGTTATATTCTGTAATTCATGATATAAAATTTTAAAGTATTTTTTCAGAAAGCATAGATTTCAAAATTTGTATTTAAAACTAAAGATATAAGGCATATTTTATTTCCCTATGATGCATTCCTGCGTCGCGTCATCTGCACTGAAGCTGTAAACATTTGCATTTTATTTTGTGATTGACCCTTCACCAACTTTGTTTTGACATATCTTTGAGAGTTTTCATGATAAAATTCTGAAATTTTGTACATGACCTTATTAGAGGACGGGGCACATTTTACTCATTGAGTATTTTTTGTTCGGGCTCAGTATAAAAATTTAAATTTTGTATTTTTTAAAGTTTAATTTTAATCGATTTCATAACAATTTTACATCTTTTTTACGCAACTTTGTATTTTACCGTATATGTCTGTGATCAATAATTAAGGAATAAAAGCCGCGATCAAGGTTTTTGAGACACCCTGTATAAGAGAATTAAAATAACATGACATTAATGCCTAACAATATGCTAATGTCATGGACATGAAAATATCTAAAAGATTTGACTAGAATTAAATATATTCAGTAGCTCCGTGATCACCAAAAGCGAGTCAAAAGTATGTTAATATAAATTAATTGATTAAATTTGTCAGAATAAACGACCTCTCGTTCAAATAGAATGAAAGTTTGAAAAGACTGTCTCTCGTCAACAGTTCAAAATTCCGAGATTAGTTCCAAAGTAGATCTGTGAGTCTTAAAAAAATACAATGGATTAGCTAATAAACATTAATTATTAAAATTTTTATAAATCATTGAACGTTTGGAAGGTAAATTAATAAGTTCGAAAAACAAAAAGCATCAAAAGCGCAATTTGTATTCATCTGAAATTAAAATCTGCTAATCTTTTCTTATGTTTCCCGAAAAAAACATTATTGCGCAAAAAAAAAAAAAAATACTTTAATTGCTGAATCCTTTTCCGAAAAATTTGGATCCTGATTTTATACTTAAATCCGAAAAGAAACCCTGCCACGTGTTTTGGGAAGCTTGGTATATTTTCCGAAGTGCTTATTTATTATTGATGCATACCCTCATAAACAGAATGTGCGATTAGGTCTCATCCTAACACCCATTAACGGTCTTCGGAATAGCTTGGTAAATTCAGAAATACGTGTTCTGAAAAGGTCGGCAACTATTGATTTGGATCTCAGAATCTGATAAGGTGAAACACATGGGCGGTATCTAATAGTGTTCTGACATTTAAAAGAATAGTCGGGATTCTAACGAATCTTTAGTAAGAGGAAGTAAATATTGTTCAGTTCTTTTTTTCAACAAAAGCAGAAGAATTGTAAGGAATAAATAATGTTCTGATAAAGATAAGATTTTGGATTGGTTTTCGTAAGTGTAATATTTATTTTATTACAAGATAGTGAATATTTTTTTTAAGATTCTGGTGTAGAATATACAAAAAGTATATTATATTTAATGCAAAAAAAACCTAACCAAAGTTCTAAAAACGCCATCAATATTATCTGTTTTATACTTATAGCAAAGAACAATGATCAGATAATTAGATCACTATATAGGCTGTAAAAAGAAAAATAATATGAATATAAAAACGAAGGAGGTTTTAATATCATTTATCTTCAAATCTTTGAATTGCTTTCATTGATAAAAGAAATTAAATGTTTTTATCGATTTTATTTAGATATTACCAGAAAAATATCTTCCATATATCGATAAATATATAAATATTTTTTCAGCTTTTAGAAAAAGTATTCATTAAATACAAGAAAAAAATTTTCAGGTATATATATTCTTCAATTACTCCAAACTGTCACAAAAAATTGCTAAATTCCAAATAAAAAGATTTTTTTTTCAGTTTTAGTTTTCTCTAAATCATTTCAATTATTTTCAGAATTGATGACAAAATAAATTGATTTTGAAATAATTTCTAAAATATCTAAAACTTTTTCATTTAAAAAATGCACTGAATTTTTTGAAAATTGATCCGTTATTGGAATCCAATTTCAAAATGAATTTCGAACAAACGGAATATAATTTTTAGTTGGTTTAACTTACATCTATAGATTATAGTTTAACATTATCTTGAAACTAATAGTTAGGAAGATTTTTCTGAATTATTGATATTTTTCGGTAAGTTGTTATCTTTATTGAATCAGGATTTTTTTTGTTCACATTCATTAAAAATTCATACAGCTAATTAAATCTTTATTGCAATATTTAAAAGTTATCTTTTAATTTAGTTTTTATTTTCTTTTTAAATTTGATAAATATTTTTAAAGATAAGATCGAAATTATAATTTTTCGAAAAATTATTTTAAGTCTCGACTTAGCATTTTTTTATACCGTTCTTTGTTTAAATTCTTACTTCTGTATTATTTTTTCCTTCTTGAATTTTTTCGTCTGCATCAAATTTCATTTCGTGCCATTCTTTAAATTCTTATTGTTTTTCATTCTTTTTTTTATATATATTATCACTAGATTTTCCGTAATTTTCTGCAAGATAAAAATATTCCCTTTCTACCAAATATCGTTGAAATTCGCTATGAAATTAAATGAATTTGAAATTCCTTTTTTATAAAAAAGTTTTCTTAAAAGAAATTATTTGTTTTCAAAATGAGCAGTTAAATCAGGAAAAAGATTTCATTTAACATTTGTAACTTGAACTCAGCAGTTAAGAAAAATGAAATAAAATAATATATAATATGTCTTATTGTTAATTTTCTACTAAAATCATTTTTCAAAAATGGAAAAAATTTTTGAAACTTCGCAAGTATTTTAGATTCTGGCTAAGCAAAACCTTGAGGGGTTTTTTTTATTACTTGTGAGATATTTCTGTTTGTTTTTTCTTGTGTACTTGTCTATATTCGGAATGATTTTTTAAATGTTACATTTTCGAATTTTTATATAAAACGGATTAAAAAAACATCTATAAAGCAATAATTTATCAGATCAAAGACAAAAATGTTTTGAAAATTAGGAAAAATATTGTAGGGGGGGGGGAGCAAAAATGTGTTATAAAGCAAACCTCATCTAGTCAAAAGTGTATCAAATCCAAATCTTGCAAATTAGAAATGTATAACCTAATTCTTAAGTCTTAAGAAATAAACTATAATTCTATCCAGTCTTAAGATATTGAGGTTCGACTGATAAATAAAATGAAAATTTTGATTATTTTTAATAAAAAAAGTATTAAAACAATTGCAAAATTGTTCTAACTTATTATTCTGTAATTCAGGAATTATAGAGCACATTGAGAAATTATACCATTGAATCATAATTGCATACCATAAGTGGACAACAAAAAATATGCGTAGACATTTAAGTTTTTGGTTTTTATAAATGCGATTTTGCCAAAGTTTAGAATTTGCAAAAACATTTAAAGATGTAAATATATTATTAAAACGTAAAATATGTGTGTAGTAAAATAATTTCAATTTTAATTAATGGATAAACATCGAAATAAAACTCAAATGGTTATATAAAGAGAACTGCTTAAAGACTGAGAATAAAATGAATATTTGAACCAAAAATAAGTTTTCACCTACCTTAATTACATAGTGCTTGAAGATCAAATAAATGATTAAGCCTATACAGCTTAAACAGATTTTTTTTATCTCTGATTATGTGCTAGTACAAAAAATATACCAGCATACAATCAAAAGTTATACATCTGTTAATGCAAAAGGATAAAGTTAATAACAGCTATTGAAAAAATTGCTTTTACAATGACTTTATAAGTATTTAATTTGAATGCATTGTTGAAATAAATCATTTGTTTATTTCTTTTTGAAGGATGTTGCTCGAGCAGTTATGAGAGAGTATGCCCCATAGTGTTCCCATCTCTACGCCAACAACACCCCCGTCTCCCCTACCCCACTCGCGGCTCGCGAGGTCCCACAATAGAAGGTTCCATGTCCGATTCCCAGGCGTGGATTCCGAAGAGCACCTCCTTGATTGTGAGTATAACTCATTTTCGTACTGCTACTTCATATCACTCTATTTTTTCATTATAAACAATGTAAATGAGTGTAAAATATGGCAAAATCTATTTTAAACCAATTTAATTTTTATTGAATTTATTTTATTTTATTGCGATTATTTTATTAAAAATTATTCTAAATCAAGTAGAAAATATAAGAAGTCGATTCTGAATGTAGTTAGCTTACAAATGATACAAATATAAATTATTGCATAATGTAATGTTGTTCTATAGCCTCCAAGATAAAAAAATGAATAAATTAAAATGAATTATTCAATAATTTGATTTACATTTCTCCAGTATCATGTAATATAAAATGACAATTTAAAAACAACCAAAATGTCAAAGACAAAAAAAGGAAATAAAAGATATCGTCTGAATTCTATCTCATTCTGGTAGAATACTATGTTTTAATCTATACTTATATAAAGCTCAATGTGTGTGTGTGTGTGTGTGTTGGAGCTCTACAGGCTAGACCTTCGAAATACAGCTACCAAATTTGGTACATGTATACCTTGGAGGTCGGGAATGTGCATCTGGGGTTCCCTTTTTTTGAATTTTTAATTAGAATTTTAATTATTAATTAAAAACTAATTTTCCCGCCAAAAAATCTCCATTTTCTCCACCCCCAAATGAATAAGGCTTCAGTTTTTTTCCCCCACACTAATGAGGCTAGTGTTTGATGCATTTGAAACTAAACATTGTCAATTAATCGATCTGTTCATGATGAATCTGAGAAAATTTTGTTGAAAACTTCTTGAGATATTTTATAAATTTAAGAAAAATATTCTTTAGTGCCCATAATGTTTAAATACTAAGCGACTCTGTTTTCAGTACTCATATTTTTAAAAAAAATGCTTCGTTTCAGTAAAAAAAATATTATTATGTTTATTGCAGTTTAATCATTTCCACTTTAATTTAGAGCATAAATTCTATGGGAGCTAATAGAAAATTAGAGAGATACATATTACACTATGGCTGAAGGCCTTTATAATATTATAAGTGCATTATATGACTGTTAAAATTTGAAGTTTTGAAATATTTAATGAAGAAGCAATTCAAATGTTAGTTCTATAAAATATTTAATTATTAAAATTTTAACGCACATTAAGATTGGCGAACCGGCTGATCATCAAAGGCGGTTAGATTTAAATAAAGCCGAATATACTTTTAATGTCTATATAAATATATGTAAACAAAATTGGGAAAAATAAATTCAAAAATTAATTTTAAGGTAAGTTTTATTGCTAAAATTTATATTGTATATGCACCTTTCTAATGATATCATAGCATTATTAAAAATATAAATGTACAATTCTTCTATCTTTCGCGGCATTGTAACATCATTTTATGTCTGTCTTGTAAACAACATAGGCATTAAATTTTTTTTCCAGTTTTCAACAAAGATAGAAAATTATGCGGTTAAGTATTTGATGAAACAATAAAAATGTTTTAAATTTCAGGGTAATAATTAAATTTTATTGCTGGAAATTAAGCAAAGGAAAAATAGATATATTTTTAAAACACAGCCAAAATAAAAAAATGATATAATTTATATACAATTGTTTAAATTTTTAAACTGTGTTAAGTTCATTTCTGTTCACAAATTTTTCGGGAAAAATCGTGTTAAAACGCCAAAATTCAGTTTAATTTTTAAATAACTAAAATTCTAATTAAAATTTCAAAAAATTCGTTTTTCGAGGACCAAATTTCCACATTCCAAAATACATATGTGCCAAATATGATATCTGTAAAACAAATGGTCTAACGAATAGAAAGCCAACGTCCTCACGCACATTCATATTTATTATTAGTACAGATAGAGATACATACTTAGCCATCAATTTTGTATTAAGGATAAAATCTCTGTCAATATGATATTTGTTTGTTAAAGGCTAATGGCTTTAATCCTAATTTTAAGCTTACTCAGATTCTGACTGGGCATGGAAACTTTAAAAGTCTGTTTGAAACACTTCTATGTGTCGCCTACCGACATGTGCGTTTTTGCTACAGTTGTGAAGTCCAGGCTGCCAAGCACTTGACAATTATTACCTAATTACCTACCAAATTCATTTCCGAAAGACGTATATTTGCGAGTTGTTTATTAAATATCAATATAACATGGCCGCCTTTTTTTGTGCCTTTGATCGGAGAATATCACCCTTTACATCATTTTGTACAGATATCAACAGTATTTTTCACGTATTATTTACCTGTATGATAACTGTAAATTATTTATCTATATTTTTGTGTGTTTGATTACATATATATATTAATGCTCTATGTATTTATATTTTGAATAGCTTATTTTGATCATATTTCCGAATCTTCTTCATTGTAAAATTTTAATTACAAAATGGTTTCGTTTGCATTTTAGCAAATTTTTTTCAGTTTGTGTATGTACTAGTTAATTTTTGATTTGCGTTTTATACTGAATCATTTCCGCCTGTAACTTCCTTCAACTATCGATTGAGTATTGACTTACGTATGTAAGTCGGGTGTTATATTTGTCTTTTCTATCAAAATCTCATAGTAAAATCATTGAAGGGAAAAATCTTGGTCTCTTCTGCTCTTGTGTTGAGATGTAGACTGACGCATCACTTATCGCTTTTTCCTTGTATATTGTTACGGATTTACTTCTAGTCCTTCGCGGGGGTTATCTTCAAGATTTGATGGTCGATGTAGAAATAAACAGTCTTTTAGTAGAAAACAACAACGATTTATTAGCACGAATACACTAATACAAAGATGTCGAATACACAGACGACAAATATATAGAGCGGAAACGAACACAGAAAACACACAGCAGCACGCTACAACAAACAGTAGCCCACAAGTCATAATCGGTAGTAATAACAGTTACAGCTCACAAAGCGGCCAGAATTCGGCAGGAGATGGAATCTTCGTCATTTCACTCTACGTTCTCTCCAAACGGCTGCAATTCTCTACTGTCTCCTCGCTTTTGCTGTATCCAGCTGCCGACACACTACTAAACGTCTGGCTACTCCTCACACGACACGATGCTGTTTCCACAATAAACACCAGGACTCGGTACACAGCTCAGTTCAGAAATAGTTTGTGCTCCACACGACGCTGCCACTTTGCCGGACACAACAGTCGTTTCACAACTGACTTTGTTGATCATCGCAGCTGTAGACTTCTGGCCTTTTATAATTCCCGGGAGGCGGACCGAGAAGGGTCTCGGACCAATCAGGTGTATTCAGTTGGATGGATTGATAAAATTCTCGAAGTTTCCAGTAATTTCTATTTTGTCGACCAAGTCGCCAAATCTGATACCAAGTTCTAAGATTATTGACGCGGCACCCGGGCTGAACATAAAACGGTCTTTCCGGTGATTCAACTAACCGTGCTGGGAAGCAACTTTACAGGTTTGTAACATTATAAATTATGCCTCCCGGGAAAAAATAATGCAGAGTTAAAATTTCAAAAGTTTCATCTTTTTGGCCCCATACACGGTTAAAATAAGTCTAAATACACACACACACACACACACACACACACACACACACACACACACACACACACACACACACACACACACACACACACACCACACATACACACACACAC
>JAPMOR010025584.1:537645-554522 GCA_026543865.1 Argiope aurantia
TAATGGGTTAATCATCGTAAGAGGCTAAAATTAATCGGTAATAATACTAGTGGTTGGAAACAAACATCGAAAAAGTTATCCCATAATTTCTTCTAACATGTTGACTCGTAAGGTTATTATTATGTTTTGTTTCTTGTCAAAGTAAACGTTTAAATGCTTAATCAACTAAGCCTAAGCTTTTCAGGGTTAATAACCTAGATTTATCCTTTGATCATAAACATAAAGAATTAGAAAATTCTTTATGTTTCATTTAAATCAAAAAACCAATTATCAAAAATTGATTTAAATCATTTAAATCAATTTTTAAATAGAAATATAATTAAAATATATTCTAATTCTGTGTCAATTTTTCAGATACTGCTCCCTGTTAGTGAAGTCATTAAAGTTACGAAAGAAAGAACTGCCAAAATAATTCCTAACGCTGTTGGTCTTTACACTGTTGGAGGCAAGGCAAGTAATTTGGAGTATTTGCGTTTTATAATTCAGTACTAAGTAAAATTTCAAGTTAGAGGAAAAGAGTGAATTTTTTTCCCATGAAAATCCCAATCACGTTTGCTGTTCATTATTTAAGAATATTATATACGAAGGGTATCTAGAAACTGTTTCATTAAGCAATTAAAAAAGGTGATAAAGAAGTCAGCAGGACGTTTGAGAAGAATGCGTTAAGAGTGTCGTAATGGCGAATTTTCAATTCTCTTTAGCAGAGCCGGTCTTCTCTATGAAGGGACTAGGGTGCAAGAAGCCATTTGGGACCCTAATTCTTTGTGAAGTAAAAAAAGAAAAAATACAAACACGAACACATATTATTAATGCATGTCTATTTAATGCGTAATTTTGTTTTTGCTGATACATCAATTGCTTCAGAAAAATTACAATTTTTTGCAATTTCTTTTTCGATGTTAATATAGCAAGTGCATTTAAGCGTTCTGAACACATGCTTGACCGAAAACAATTCAGTATTATTTTTAATTTACCGAAAAGCACTCAGCTCTTGCTATAGTAACTGGCAACGTAAAGAAAAGTTTTAATACAGTTAATATATTTAAGAATAACACATTATAATTATTATTTAATATATTGCCTTATATCTTGTGGGTTATACACTACATCCCTTTCATTTAAAATCAAATCCCATATCAAATCTATTTCCTGAAATAGGTTTTCGTCTGTATCTTTGTTATTAAACTTTACAAAGGTTTTGGAACATTTCACTAATTCATGTTTATCTAAAATATTTATATCAGTGGCTAATTTGAAATCAGAAATAATATTTGGTATACTTTTTAATCTATATTCTATTTGTACAATAATACTATCAGTTACAGTGTTAAAAACCTAAATTCACATACAGGGTTTTTTTATAACTTCGTCTTCTGCTAATTCGGAATATAATCTTTTCCTTTTTCGAATTTGTTTTACAGGAAAATGTTCTGAAATGTTCAAATTATGTGCTAGTACTTTTGCTTCGTCTAAAAATGTGTTAAATTTTGTTCTTAAATTTTGGATTTCAGTTTTAATTTTATTGACGAAATTGAAAGCCGAGTCAAGAACAGTTGTTTTTGTTTGAAATAGTTTATTGATAGGGTTAATTTTGGACAATATTGCAAACCATACTATTTAAACAAAAAATAAATGGCATTTTTTGTATTGCATCTAATAAATTTTTAACTTCGATTACCACTGTATTATCGTTATTTACATCAATAAATTCTTCTAGGGCATTACAAGTTTGTTCAAATTGTGTATACACAGATTTAACCGAATTTTTTTTGGCTTCCCAACGACTGTCACTTAATGCTTAAATGCTTTTGTAGAATTTCCCATCTTTTTGTAGATGCAGAAAATAAACAATATAAGTGTTGCAGTATCCCAATTTTTTTTTACAATATATACTGCGGGGCGCGGCATCACAAATTAATAAATTAAAGGAATGTGATAGGTAAGGCACATATATTGTATGCGGGTTTAAAGAAAGTATTCTAGACTGTGCACCTTTATATTTTCCTTTCATGTTGCTACCGTTGTTGTATGCTTGTTCTCTACAATTCATAATATCTGAATAAAATTCGCTTAATCTTTCCAATCAAGTTTTTGCAAGTCCTTCACCAGTCAGATCAGTTACTTCAATAAACCCTATAAATGAGTCATTTGTAGTTAACCTTTTGTCTTCAAAATTTACATATCTAATAATGATTGAAATTTGCTCCTTATGGGAAATATCAGGAGTACAATCCATTTTTATACTATAGTACATGGCTGCTTTTATATCATGTTTAATTTTGTTAAAGGCCATTTCCTAACGTAGAAATAATTTGCTCTTGTGACCTACTATGTGCTAAATGATGATTTGCTCTTGTGACCTACTATGTGCTAAATGATGCACAATTCTAGTTTTAGAATTTATTATTTTGTTTATATCCATTAGCACAGGATCGTATTTACTTAATAATTCGATTAAACTTAAAAATTTCGATTATTAGGCTTACCTACTATTTCGTGGGTTCTTCGAAGTGGAAGATTATTACACGCTAAAAATAGAATCACGTCTACAATTCTTTGAAATAATAATTTGAGTTATGCTGTTTTCTTACTTATATTAACTTGATTTGTTTTATCAATAGTCGAACATAAATTTAATCGTTTTAATAATTCTTTCCAAGTAATAAACGAATTAAAATGACAACTAGAGCGTTCATGATCTTGGATTACATTTGGCAGCTTTCTCCAGTTATTACAGCCATTTATAAATCGTGTAGTTTGGTCATTTCCTCTTCTTTTGGAAAACAGTTTACAACAAAAACAAAATTAGGAGTCTTGCGTCTTTGAATAAATTAACCAGCTTCGAAGTTGAGTTTCACCATTTGGCATTTTTAAAAGTAGTATGTAGCGGCAAATGATCTACCTTCAGCATTTTTAGCAAAAACTCCTTTGTGTTGCACAGGTCCGATTGTAACACAAAATATTCTAACTTATCAGTTATAATACTTGGCCATAAACCAGGATCATTTATACTTTCTTGATCATATTCGCTATTGCCATTTTCGTCATTATTTTCCGACTCGGTCACATTTGTATAAACACACGATTCTTCAGCAAATTTCACCATTTTCATTGCTAGACTATGTACTTTGCTTAGAATTTTCTTCCCCGGTTGAAGTTTGAATTGTAATTTCTGAAGTTGAAGCAATTTATTTGCCAGAATTACTTCGTATCCAAGAAAACAAATCTACTTGTGATTTCTTGAAGTTTAGCTCTTCCTTTTTTATTCTTTTCTGATAATTTTCTTTCTTGACACCCAGAGGGATATTTTCTTGGCGTGGTTATATCTAATGGTATTAAGTAGTTTATAGAATGAATTATCAAATTATTATGTGCTATATTATAAGCTATTACCTAATAGGTGAGGTAAATGAGTGTAAATTTACTTACCTTATGTTAACAATATTTTGCACACTTGCACAAGGCTATAATATATACTATGAACTTCGAATATATCCAAATCCACCGACTGCTACTTTTAAACTTCTTTCTTGATTCTTTTCATTCCGTTCATGGCTGGTGAAGCAATAATGCAATGTGCATTGCTAGGATTTGATCCTTTAATTTATATTCGTTTTACTTTTTGTTTGAGCAACTTAATATAAACAAGCGTACATACTTGCACGCATAAGAAATGTTACAATAGATGCAGAAAAAAGTATATAGCTGATGATTTATTTACAAGTCCATTTGAACCCACCCTCATTCTAGTCGCCGCTAGCGCCCAGAAGTCGCGCCCCTCTGTCTGAACATATCTGAAGGGGATTTCTTTATTCATAAATCAACCCCCCCCTTTTTTATAGGTATCACTGTGATCATTGCCTAATAGCGGAGTCAGTCGACGCCCAGCCACCCATATGGAAACAAACTTGTATACTTTCAGAACGTGTAAACGCTATTATTGTTCAGAACACCATTTTAATTCTTAATCATGGTGGGGGCCCCTCAGTCGCGGGGCTCCGGTGCATAGCACCCGATGCACCCCTGCCCCCCGCACCCCAGATGACCAGCTCTGCTCTTAAGTCCTCTTCAATCAATTAATCAATCTTCAGAAAGTCAACACCAATCAGAGAGCGCCCTACACTTCGTTTCACATTGTGAACACTATTAAATCAATTCATTGAAACTTCGCACTTATCTCCTTACTATCAAATCACTCATCATGTTTTATTCAATACTTTACTAATTTATGTGTGAATTTCTATTGGTTTAATATTCCAAGCGTTAAAAATGCGGATGATAGAATGTAACTCACCTGCGGTGGAATATTCAATTATTTTTTATATTTTAAATGCACAACATGCAGCCTACACAATACTCAGCTTTCTAAAAAATCCACTTCTGTTGTTCGCCAATGAATCGGCAAGGTGGATACACATGCGTGCAATCACAAACTCGGCACTTCCACAGAAAAAAAAAATTCTGGACACTCCTTGTATAATTCTGACGTAATTTTCTTGGTGAGAAATAATTGCAGTATCCTAGACAAAGGAAACCACTGCCTAATTAAATCATCAATTGCTATTATAATAAGAAAAAATGTTCGATTTGAATATTATTGTATATTTATCGATTAGCTAATTTGCTCAGTATAATAATAGCACTAATTTAATTATGTCAAACAATGCAAAATTTTGTAATTTATTTAATTTTTGCTAAGCTGAAAGCACTAATTGCTACAAAAGGCCTTAATACCAAGAAACAAGCTAAAATATTTTTTAAAAATATACAAGAAATTACTTAGTATTTGAATTAAAGTTTTATGTATAAATAGAATTAAAAATACTTTAAGCACTTTTCATCTAATGGAATTCATGATTTAGCTCTTCATATTCATCTGATAAAATTTTTACATTCATCTATTAAAATATTTATATTCATCTGCAGGGTCTTTTGTTAGAATGATTCTCTAAAAATAGGAGATTTAATGAAGGTTTTATTTTATTTCAGTAAAGCGAAACTCTAATTTAACTTTCAGTCATAACTCATTATTTAGCTGATTATAAACTAATTACAAAGTGCTAATTCTGATTAAAAAATTAACGATTAAAAAACATTTTTAAAAATTACTTTTGATTCATTGCAAAAAAGTTATTAGTAAAATCCTATTACTTTTGTTTTTTGACTCTTCCGTTGAAACATTCGATTAAATCAGGGGCGAGAAGACTTTTCCAGGATACGGGCTACTTCTAATTTTCTCAGTGTGTTCCGTCCACTCAGTGGCGTAGGTGTGGTGAGCTAAAAAAATGGTCTACAATATTTATTATAATTTAATAACGGAATATATACTTACCTTCAGAACTACAAACATATTAATACTAACAGTCACAAATATAATGATATCAGATGATTAATGTAATATCAAACAATTCAAAATACATTAAAAATAAATCATTTTCATCTAAAATTAGTTATAGTTAATAGAAAACTTAGTCTGCATACAGCCCGCAATTTTAAATGTCTCACTATATCATCAATTGCTAATCTTGCACTGGATTCTGCGTGGTAATTTGTAAGATGGGAACAATACGTTCTTAATTACATTCATCGTTGAAAATGTAGATTCAATAAGTAGGTAGACCCAAAGGACAATGTTAAATGATGTGCAACATTATGAAAATTAGGTTATTTTATTTCGTCCATTAGATTTCAAAAGTTTTTCTTAGGTTTTGAACGGCGTGTTTTTAAAATTGTCATTTTGAAGGAGAAAAACTTCGCCATTCTTAAAAAATAGAGAGATATATAATTTATATTTTTAGTTATTTTTTTCACATCAACATTACCAAATGGGTAATACATGAATATAACAATTAGTTTCTTTTGATATTTTTTCTTAGGTCTTATAATAAAGGCGGTCACTTCAAAATGCTTTATTGGTCTACTGGTCGATTGCCCACCCCTGGATTAGATATTTTAAAAAACAACTATTTTTAAAGTTAAATTAAACTAGAAATACTAAGTTTTTTAATAAATTTTTTACGAATTATTGATAAATTGTAAAGTTGGGCAAAAATTACAGATAAACTGTATTTTATTCAAATATCATATCTTGCCTATTTTTCTAAATCTTTATTTTTGGAGAATACTTTTATCCTACCTATTCTACCATTTTATCTTACCGTTGTTTTATTTCTACAAATATCATTTAATTTCTGATTTTTTTTCCTCTCCTTGCAGCACGTCTTTGGTTCTCTGCTGCAAAGGAATACAACCTACCGGTTGATGCATCATGTTTGGCTTAAATCTGCCGATCCAGTAAGTAACTGATCTGAGCTTCTAAATCACTTTTCTCCTCAACATGCTTACGCAGCAAAGAAGCTCGGAACTTCTCGGATTTTTTCTTTTCTTTCATATTGATTTAAAGCGTTACTCTCCGGATTCATCTTCAAAAAAAGGAGGAATTTCCGACTGTCAATTAAGGCTGTCAAAAGGCAGTTATTCATTGTAGCATCATTTTTTATACAGTCTCCAAGGACATCTTAATAACAGAGTAAGCTAAGTGGATTATGTCCGAGTGCTCAAACGTTTTTTTTATTGATTATCTAGTACTTAGTAAATAGAAATGCTAGAGTCGGATTCGGCTATTCTGGTGAAATCAGAGCATGATGGTCAAAAAGTAAAGAAATTCGAACATCCATTCCAAAATATTGTAGAATGATAATATTGTAGGCCTGAGTAGCAGTGATGGATTTCCAACTAGGCTGACTGGGAGCAGCCTAAGGCCGCTATATCGAAAACAGGTCATTAGCAAGTTAATAAAATTTTATTTTTATGATTGTCAAATAAACAAGTCTATAAAACAAGAAATTCGTAGAATGATAAAACTTTAGGTTAGTATTAAAGCTTTATCAATTATTCAAATTCATTTGTATTTCCTTAACACTTATGAAATTGATTAAACACTTAGTTACAAGATTTTTTAAATGAACATCTGCTTCAAAAATATTTCACACCAAAATGAATGCTAGGTAATCTGGTACCATAATAGATAAATAAAACCAAATACATATTCAAAACGTTAGTTAAGGTTAAAATATTAACCGAAAAGAAATCATTAACATGTTAAAAATGAACTGAAAATGAAAATGTAACCTATATCTTATTAAAGGACAAGTGTGCGGTAAATATCATAATCTAAAGCTGTTAATAGACATTTAGCAGACGATTCCTTTTCAGACATTTTGTAAATGCTACTATTTTTTATTTCAATTAAGATATTATTAAAAGGTAAAAGCAAACGATTTTTTCTCTGACAAACATATTTTATTAATATTATTTCGTTTATTTTTTGTATAATAGCTGATGATCAATTGTAAACGTTTTGGAATCTGGCAGTAGTTTCTGATATATGCTGTTAAGTTGAAAGAATAAACAAGCCGATGGAATTCAAAAATGCTTGGAGCATTATTTTAATTTTTAAGATACTCGGCAAGCTATAATTTGAAGCTTAAGAAAACGGGTAGTTTTCTAGAAAGCATGCAAAAGACAAGCATCATATTATGCACTGTCTCGAACTCCAGTTTTCTAATCCGCGACTGTTAATTCATCCATCTTTATTGAATCAACAGATGCGTTCTAGGAAAAGGTTGCAACATTGCGCAATTTATGGAAAATTGCCAATCATTAATCATTTTTGTTAAAAAAGCAATTATTTATTTTATTTTCCGCGTTTTTAGTATAATATCCAACAATCATTTCTAAGTAAAGTTTATAAATTCAAAAAGTTACATAAAAATAGCACAAAATACAAGATACTTTTATTAAGTATGTGGAAATTGTTTCGTCTATAAGCAATTTTAACCTGTATATCCGTCCGTGTGCATATGGACATGATATCTAAGAAATTCGAAGAGCTAGATGTATAAAATGTGGTAAATATTTTCATTATCATAATGATAAATGTGCATCAAATTTTAGACCAGATCAGTAAAAAAGTTTATCATCTAACGATCTGCATATTCTTTTATATATGAATGAAATAACTTAAAAGCCGAATTTTCATATGTGGTCATAGAGAAAATTATGTATCTATATTAAATATTAAGTGCAATCGAAAAACGTAGATCCCAAAGTACTTATGTGGATTTTTAATTGTATTAAAAAAATATAAAATATCATTTTGTTTCAATGTAGTGGAAGATTCGAACAGGGGGTAGTCCTGCTTAAGTTCATATTCTCGGTGCTCCATTCCGGCACTTAACTCATGTCTGGAATTTAGTACCTACCCACTCACCATGATAAGATACCAGGATGTATGTTCTTTTAAAATTCTAAAACTGCGTAAGCATACAATTAAGTCGAAGGAAGAACTATCTCAATAACATTAGTTATAAACTTATGTATGTTTCCAGGCAGTCATTCTTTCTATTAAAGCGTAATTTTTCTTCGATGTTTCCAGGACACAACGGAGGAGGAGCCAACGGCCAGTGAGGCCTCTGAGCCAGGGACTTCGGACGAGGCAGTACCCAGCCAGATCCCGGCGGTTACTGCCCCACCCCCTGCTCGGCCAGACGATCTGCCGGTGCGCCGACTTTCCAGGCGCAAATCGGACCTCTTCCCTCGCATATCTGCCAAAGCGGCAGCTCGCCGCCATTGTCCGGCAGCTTCCACAACGGGGGTTGTCGTCGACGAAATAACACTCAGCAAGTGTCCCTGGGACTGTGCCAGGAGCAGGAGTGAGTAGACTTTATATTATTACCTGAAAAAAAAGATAATGTGGGTTGCGACATATATACAAATATATAAAATTGACACTTTAAAACTGGAATTTTGACAATCGCTTCATTAAAACCATCATAACGTAGGTCTTAGTTTAGAACGTTTCTAATCTTTTGATGTAGACACAGTGTTGTATACAATTTGCTTTCAGCAATGAGAAAGTCATATAAAACTGGAAGCAGCATAAATTTCGTTGATAAAACAATCATTCACTTTAAGTGCAATATATCCAGTTCAATTCAATAGCAAACAAAAACCCTTTTTCGCTCACTGTAGTTGAAATCTATTCTATTAATAATTAAGCTCCTGTGATTGTTATACATTTTCAACGAAGAATCACGTTGTGGCATCTGCTATTTAACTAACAAGATTCTTTAAACTATAGATCCTTCCAATTGGACCATCAACAAAACTGGTATTGCTTCATTCTACGACTTATAGTTCGCTGGTAGTAAGTTGTACATCATTCTATTTTGTAAATGTATAGTTAATACCATTTTTGCATAGATTATAATAACGAGGCTGCCACTATTAATTTCTTTATCTCATATATTGTCTCTTTAGATGAGGAACAATACCAGATGCTATTTTAAACAAAGTTAGTTACTATATTTGTCGGATTGAAGGATGTTTCTTTTCGACTGCGTATGATTCATGAACCATAATTATAAACAAGAAATATTTTCTCTTATTATGTTATTTATTTTATTGATGCATTTTCAACCTTCAATGTTTGTACCACCTGCCACTTCCTGTTTTAATATATAGGATCGCCTCCTATATCCTGTTAAAAATTACTTCACTTTACCAGTCATGCTCATTCAAAATTGGCGTGCTTTTATTTTTCTGGTAATTGTTGATCCTTTATTATGAGTGTTAATAGTAATAAATTTATTTTTTATAATTTTATTAAGTCCGTTATTTTCGAATTTTATCGACGAATTTATTACTTGCTGGCATACCGCCAAAATTAGGCCTACCACCGCTTAAAATTGGTCCGTCCACTTACCGGAGAGATAGCTTTATAAAATGCCGCTCATGGCTTTAAGTCGTCAAAGAGGCACATTTAAAACTAAAATTAATAAGATTGAAACCTTTATTAATGAGTTACAGCCTTCCGATGACTCCAAAAAGAATACTATACAGATTAACACTAAGCTAACATCAATTAACGATATTCTGCGAGGACTCAATCGAATAAAGTGTGAATTATGTGCTCTACCTGATGATGTGGATTTAAAAGATGCTTTAGAAGTTACTCTTGAATTGGATAATTTTGCTGAAGAAATGAAGGTAAGCCTTCTTGTATTTCTTTCCAAATATGAAAGCGAAACGGTTTGCACTATTCCGAAAGCAAATATTAAAATACCCGACTTACTTTTGCTTACATTTAGTAGAAAATTTCAAGAATTTGAGCTCTTCAAGTCTCAGTTTATGAATGTTGTTGATGGAAATAACCCATCATTAGATGAGAATAAAAAAAAAATATTTGGAAAGTTTTTTAAAAATTGGAGAGCGTTAATTCAAAGCGATCAAGATTCTTTTGATTCTCTGTTGAATACTTTAGAAAATAGATATCAAAATAAACAAGCGTTAGTTGATATACACATATCCGAAATACTTTCGATTAATAAATTTCATAATGAAAATACTTCTCAAATTAAATCATTAATCGATACTGTTAGAAATCATATGCGATCTTTAAAAAATCTAAAATTTGAATCTAATCCTTTATCTGTTGCTATGATATTTCATGTGTTAAATAATAAAATTGTTAAGGAATCTCAAAGATTTTTCCTATTAAGCCTGACAACATCTGAAGTTCCCAGTTTAGAAAAACTCCTTTCACTTTTAGAATAAAGATGCATGCAGCTAGAATCTGTTATTAAACCAGATTTCTGGACAAGAAATAACCCAACAAAATGTAAAATAACTTCCTTTGTCAGTGAAAATAATTATTCGTCTAAATTTCTTTTATCCCAAAACAAGAAAAATTATAAAAAAAATTGTCATGAATGAATGTAATTTTTATCATCCCTTATATACGTAAATGTGATAAATTTAAAAATCTTTCCATTCCTGAAAGGAAGGAAATTGTTCAATTAAACCATGCATGTAATCGCTGTCTGTCAACAAATCATTCTAATAATTTCCCCAAATTCTTTTTTTCTGTATAAACTGCAAAAACAAAAATATTAACGCAATGCATAATATCTTACTACGTGAAGACAAGTGTATTACTAATCAAAAAAATAAATTCGCCTGCAGTGAGTGAAGCGTCTGAGTCATCAGTGACCTTGGCTTCCAAAAGCGATTCTATTGGCAAACGATTGTTTAATACTGCTAATATTTTTATTCATAGTCCAAACGGGAAAATAAATATTCGTTGCGTTTTTTATTCAGCTTCAGAAAATAATTATTTAACGTTGAATTCAGCAGATATGTTAGAATTAAATAAAATAAAAATCAACTCCACCGTACAAGGTCTAAATAATTCTTTCAAGAATTAATCATTTTGCAAAGGCAGCTGTTTCGAACTTAAGTGATACATTTCACTTGAATGATATTGACTTTTTCCTCACTCCAGAGATAATGAAAATACACCCTTCAAAAAAGATAAATATTTCGGAACTTTCAATTCCTCTATGTTTTTATTCTTGCGGATCAAGATTTTAATCAACCTTCAGAGATTTCTTGCTTATTAGGAAGTGAACTCTTTTTTGATATTTTTGGTCCAAAGCAAATAAAATTGCCTAACTGTAATTTCAAATTAGTGGAATCTAAATTTGATCCTAATTGTCGTAGAATCGTTTAATGATGAATCTTGCTATCCAAATCATTGTTTCCTTTCAAAGAGTTTAAGTAACTTATATGACACCCTACGCTCTTTTTGGGAAACAGAAAATATTTCCGAAGAGCAAACTAAATTTAACGATGAACTTTCATACTGTGAAGATCATTTTGAAAGAACACACATTAGGAAACCTTGTGGTAAATATTCTATTTCGCTACCATTCAAACAAAATATTGAGGAAAATGTAAATTTAGAGAATTCTGGAACTATTGCGTCTCAACTCTGGAGACGTCTAGACCGTGATAACAAATTAAAAGTTATTTTACACAAAAGTTATTGAAGAATATTTTTCTTTAGATCATATGGAAGAAGTTTTGAAATTTGAAGAAGTAAAATCGGATCATGGATTCTTTTTTCCACACCGCGATGTACTTAGATCTTGCAATCGCGCTCATCCCTTAAGAGTAGTTTTCAATGGCTCACAAAAAATTAATCTAAATATCACCCTTAATGATGTTCTGTGTAAAGGAGGTGCAATTCAAGAAGACTTATCTTCTATAATGCTTCGTGCGCGTAAACATCGTTATTTCTTTAGCTGTGACATATGTCACATGTTTAGACAAATTGAAATAAATCCCCAACAGAGATATTTTCAGAAAATCCTTTGGAAAAAGGGTCCAAATGAACCAATTCAAATTTTTAAATTGAAAACGGTCACTTATGGAGCAACAACCGCATGTTACCTGTCTGCGCGAGTTCTAAAGCAACTTGCAATGGATGAGAGAGACAACTTTCTCATTGCAGCTAATGTTGTTTGTTCCCTAAGATATTTATTTGGATGACAACTGGATGCTCCAGTCTCCATGAACTTGAATTGTTAAAAACTGAACTTATTCTTCTCTTTAAAAGAGCAGAAATGAGCTTGCACAAATGGAGTTTCTCACATGCAAACATTGAGTCTCCCGACTTAAATATCGATCAGTTATCTGAAGAAACTTAAAAAAAACTGGGTGTTTTGTGGAACAGTTCCTCAAACACCTTTTGTTTCAACGTTTCTCTTCACACTTTTTGTTTCAATTCGATCTTCACGAAGAGAGATGTTCTCTCTCAGATCGCATCCTATTTGACCCTATTGGTCTTTTAGGACTTGTAGTAAGTAAACCCAAATTCTTCATGCAAAAATTATGGATACAAATTAGATTGGCATGAGAAACTACCTATTGCAGTTTCCAACGAATGGACTTCATTTATCCAATCCTTACTGGATTTAGAAAAACTTAAAATGCCAAGATTTGTCCTGTAAGAATCGCACTTCTTGAATTCGCCGATGCTTCGGAGAAGGGATTTGCAGCCGTGTTCACGCAAAGATTGGTAACAAAAACTGCCACGTCTTTGTAGTAAATTAAGAGTAGCACCGCTCAAGACTCTATCCATTCCCGAGTTGGAGCTTTCGGCATGCCTGCTGTTGTCCAAGCTAGTAAACAAAGTTGTGGCTGCAGTTGTCTGATCTTGCGGAAATAACTTTGTATTCTGATTCCACAATTGCCTTAAGTTGGATAAGGACTTACCTCACCTTCTTAAGACATTTGTCACCAATAGAGTGGCAAAAATACAAGAATTAACTAAAAACGTTTAGTGGCAACATAGTGTATCGTCTAAAAATAATCCAGCTGACCTCCTTTCTAGAGGTTTGAATGCCCCAGACTTGGTCAAGAGTGAACTGTGGTGGAAAGGCTCCGATTCTTCAAACCTTGAACATACTGAACATTCTCAGAACTTTATTGATGACATTAAGAAGGAATTTAAAACTACTGTAACTAAAACTCTTCTGCTCTCAGCTGAAATTGATTTGTTTCATAAGATTGTTTGTCTTTGTAAATTAATTCGAATTCTTAGTTATATTTTCAGATTCATCAAAATTGCTAAGTCACCAAGTGACAAACGCATCGCTGGGCCTTTTACTCACAAGGAACTTACTGGAACAGATATATGGTTATTAAATATTGTTCAAAAAATAGAATTTACTAGTGAATTTAAAAATTTATTCAAAGGTGAACCTGTACCTTGTAATAGCAAACGCTTATTTAAATTGTTTTATTGATGAAAATAATGCTATTCGTGTTGGAGGTAGATTACAAAACTCCACTTTGTCTTTCAATGAAAAATATCCTATAGTGTTACCAAGTAAGAATGCTATAACTTTAATGATTATAGGATATTATCATAATAAATACTATCATGTTGGTTCTAACAATTTGCTATACTATGTATTGGTCACTTAATGGTAGAAATCTAACGTGCCAAATTGTTCACGATTGTATAATTTGTTTTAAAAATAAACCTATGATATCAAATCAGTTAATGGGTAATTTGCCTAAAGAATGGGTAACTCCTTTTACCTTTGGAGAAGATTTCTATGGTCCATTTTTGGTAAAATACAAAAACCACCGTAGAGGAGTACTGAATAAAATTTATGTCTGCATGGTTACGAAAGCATGGTTCCAGGTACCAAATGGATCACAGGCAGAATTACAGACGGTTTTCTTGGGAAAGATAATAAAATTAGAGTTGTGAATATTAAACTTGCTGACAGAAAAATAATTAAAAGAAATATCAGAGATATCTGTATTTTACCTACTGTATAAAAAGTGTGCTAATTATTAATTATCATTCTTGTATTAGATGTATATTAGTTATTTTTTACTTATATTTCATTTGATTTAACATGTATGATTTGTATTCATTTATCTGTTGAAATTAGTATTTCAACGGGGGCCGGGATGTTTGTACCACCTGCCACTGCCTGTTTCAATGTATAGTGTCGCCCCCATATCCTGTTAAAAATTACTTCACTTTACCAGTCCTACTCATACAGAGTAGACGTACTTTTACTTTCCTGGTAATTGTTGATCTTTTATTATGAGTATTAATAGTAATAAATTAATTTTTTTTATAATTAATATGGATTAAGTCCATTATTTTCGAATTTTTCACTATCGACGAATTTATTACTTGATGGCATACCGCCAGATTTAAGCCTAACAGTCGCCATAACAGTGACAACGATAAGTCGCGGAAGTAGAATTAAAATAGCAATTTTCCGCCAAATGTTGTAATTCCAACTCGTTACGAATTTTCAGAAAGTATTGAAATAGTTGATGAGAAAAGACATCCTGTTCATTAGCCTTACATCCCAATGTTCAGTAAGAACATTATCAGTTCATTTTATCTTATCATAGAAATAAGAATGTGGCGGTATGTTAATTATTATGATCCATGCAGGAAGCAACAGGGCGAATGTTTTTAGGAACATTTCTTTTAATAATCACATTCACACACTAAACAAGCACAAAGACAAGACATTCACGCGCGCGGCTTCACAGTTCAGCATCACATCTCATTCTAATTACAATCGCAATGCACTATGGGATGACATATGGGATGGCCTAATCAGGCATCACCATCTAGTATTAAAAAGAGAAGATAAGAGTAATGCAACTGCTACATCCTCCCCCTCTGGCTTCGACGACGTCCCGGCAAGGAGGCAGAATTTGAATTGTCTGGAAGTCTATTGGTTAAGAGTAATGCAACTGCTATATCCTCCCCCTACACCAACGAATACCATCCCTGCGAGGTGGTGTGATTTTGGATTGGATATTTTCCCCTCAGATAGAAAAGCCATTTTTAATTATTGAAATGAGACAGGAAGTTAAAGAAAACTTGAATATAACGGACCAGTTACACACCTATCCTCTCTTTTGAATGTACAAAAAAACAACAAAAAACAATACAGTAGGTAGAACACAAATGATTTAAATCTCCATTTTTTTAAATGCAAAATAATTAAAATATTCAGTTAGGAGATAAATATATATTCAGCAATGGAAAAAATATTTATGTTCAAAAAACTTTATACTTTAGATGGAGCAACACATAAAGACAGAAATTAAATTCAAATTATTTCAATTGTTAATTTTGCAAGTATATACACACATTTAATAAAAGAAAAGCAGATATAGCAAATAATTGCTATTAAATTTCCGTAAGTACAGAAAAAAAATTAGATTTAAGAATTTTTTACCATAAAAATTACATTCTGAGAATCAGAAATAAAATTGCACATTTTATTCGATTAAAAGACGGTATATGCTGAATCGTTACTCTGAAAAAAATAATAATAAATCCATCAGAACAGTTTTTCATAATACCAAAATACCATACAACTGAAAAAAGAAAACATATTCAATACTTGTTTCGATTAATCTCTTTGAGAGCGACTGAGCTTATGAATACTTAATGAGACTTGGCGCGTCACTTAAGGGCACATAAAATGGTATCAGAAAACGAGAACAGACAGTTTTGGTTCTGGTTCGCAAACTTACGGACCAAGAAATGTATCAAGTACGATAAATTGCTTTGTGCTTAATTAAAATACAGAAATACAACAACTTGAAATTCACTATATAGAATACCTTAATATTTAAAAGATATATTATTACGCAATTTCAATGATTGAGATCAAATAACAAAACAATACAGATATTTCAATATGCAAACTAGCAACGATGAATAGGCTATAAAAACAAAAGTAATTTAGAAATTATTAAATAGTATGAAAACCTTTCACAGAAGACGAAGCATTTTGGTGTATTCAAACAAAATTATACTCAGTACAGGGGCCGACGTCCCATACGAGTTAGGATTTAAAACTGAATACTGGAATACTCCTTAGGACATGAAGGAAGCGAAGATGGCGGACGCTGATTCATTTTTGAGAACATATGTCTGGAACACAATGATGTGAGAATAATCACATGTGTCAGGATGACACGTTCTCGGGATGAGAAAAATTATAACTTTTGTCAGGATGACACGTTTCATAATTTGCAGTGGACGGGAAATTTTTCTTGCGATCGTCGGGACGACTTCACTTTCGTTTCATCATTTCACTGGAACACAATGATAAACCACTCCCGGGATGGAAAAAATTATTTTGTGTCGGGACAACACGTTTCACCGTTTCCATCGAAAATTCATCGTCGAGACGACTTCATTTTCATTTCATCGGAAATTCTTTTTTGTTCGGCGCCAATGTGGTGGCGAGAAAATTTTCTTGTGATCATCGGGACGACATCATTTTCATTTCATCAGAAATTCTTTTTTGTTCGGCGCCAATGTGGTGGCGGGAAAATTTTCTTGTGATCATCGGGACGATATCATTTTCATTTCATCAGAAATTCTTTTTTGTTCGGCGCCAATGTGGTGGCGGGAAAATTTTCTTGTGATCGTCGGGACGACTTCATTTTCATTCATCAGAAATTCTTTT
>JAPMOR010025595.1:0-11585 GCA_026543865.1 Argiope aurantia
ATATATATATATATATATATATATATATATATATATATAAAGACTCTTTATATAATACTATATAAAGTGTATATACTAATTTGAGAATGTATGAACGTAGAAATAAAAATTTGCAGGGAACGTGCACTAAATAGTTCTTTAATGAATGACATAAAAATCTTTTTGATTTCAACAGAAACATGATTCCCCGTAAAACAAAATGCACTATTAATTGAAAACTGTATTCTTGGATGAACCAGCGGGTCATTGATTGTGAGGGAAAATATCACGGAAACATTACAAAAATGTGTTCCTATAAAGAATGTTTCTATCCTTCGTGGCATCGACTTTCCTATCTGAGAATTATGTTGTCGGACACTGAAATGGGAGGCGAAGACGAATCAATCCTTTTTCCTGCTCATCTAACTACCCTTGGGGAGTACTTAAAGCAGCAACCTATCACCCAAGGTATTCCTTAAGAGGTCTGGGATTTGAGATGGCCATTCATTTGCTCTCTACTGTGATCCTCAAGATAGTTCTCAATACATGGTGCTCAATGATGTCATGTATTGTTGTCCATCAGAAGAAAAACATTGCCAGCAGCATCGGTATATGGATTGATATGCGTCTCAAGGATCTCATTTCGTTAACTAGCACCCTTTAAAGTCATCAATAATCTTGGTTTCCTCAAAGAAAGTATGCAGGCCAATGTGATTACCGAGGTGGTATCTGCCCAAACTATCCTTCCACCACTTCTGTAACTGTGGCTTTCAACACTGTTGGATTGGTTGTAAGTGATGCTCGTTCCTTTCATATCATCTGGCTACGTGAATCGCTTTTCCATGTGAAACTGCACTCGTCTACGAAGAGTACCGAAATCCATTGGTAACTGAAGTTGGCGAAATTCATTGGTGTTCTCGCGCCTAAACGGGCAGCTCTGTGCCCACAGACACAGCTGGTCTCTTGCATACAGATCTGCATTGTGAATGATCCTCGCACTGTAGTCGCTAAAAAAGGATCTCCCATGAGCTGAAACCCAGTAGTGTTTCTCCTCCGTTGGCCGAAGGAATGAAATAACGGCCTCCTTGAGTTTGGGGCAGCGGTGACCTGGTGGTAAGGTCTCTGCTTCGATCCCGGAGGGTTTCAGGCTCGTACCCGATTTCATCAAAGAACCGTCGTGTAAGCGGGTCTGGTGAACGTTAAACTCCCTGGCCAAACACCCACCCGCTGGTGTGCAGAGGAATTGGGTCAGATGACAAGGACAACCTCAGGTGTCATCCTTGTCATCTGACCGGGGTTGAAAATTACGAGGTCCATCCCAAAATAGCCCTAGTATTGCGTTAAAAGGGTACATTAATGTAACTAAACTAAATCCTCAGATGTTATAACCCGTAGTTTTTAATATCTTCTAGATACAAAATCCTAGGATTGAAACTAATCTCATAGTCGTTTGACCACACCCTGAGTATATTGAGACGTTTTGTAGCATCAGCTGATTTCCATCCCTCCGACCGACTGCCACCTGACAATTCAGGGAAATGACTTATCCTGTATACTACTAGACTTATTTGTATATTATAGTCGAAATTCTCAATAACAACTGAAGATCAACAATTATGCACAAAACTTACACAAGAAATTGCATAGGATAGATTTTTGCATATTTTTTTCGCACTCCAAATAAGTATTCAACTCTTTAAAATAAAAGTGTCCCTAACAATTTCTATAATACATAATCTATGAATTTTATTGTTACTACCATTTTTTAATGGTGATATTAGAAAAACAAGATGTACCTTATTTCTTCGAAGCCGATGTGTAATATATTTTATACTTTTTTTGAGGCATAAATTCTATTTATGAGTTCCTTAATTCCGTTTTAAAGAACTTGTACATACAATTCATTAAAAAGAATAACCATTCATATTTCAATTTAAAAACACAGTAGATTGTTTTTTGTAATTAACACTAATTCATTAGGCAATATGTTTCAACTGCTTATTTACTGATAAGTTTATATTGTCTCCCTTTCCATGGAAAATATTTAAAACAATTACAACTTAAATTTTATTTGAAATTACATATAAAACATAAAAGCAATTTGGTTAAGTTGTAATAAAAAACATTATTAAATTAAAAACCGTTCAAAGCAATTGTCGAAAATAGATAATTCATAATTAAGAAACACTGTTTCGTGATTAGAGATGTTTAGTGTTATGAGAATAATTTTATATTTTCTATAACACAATGCCATCAAAAACATAACTTGTAAAAAAACCAAGTCTCGCAACTCAGTTCTTCTATCTTAAAAAGTTGTGAGATCCATGTAATACCAAGTCGGTCAATTTATTCACTCCCTATTTAAGGGTCCATCTGTCTTAAGTTATTAAGTAATTAGCTAACTTAACAACATCTCATAGTAACTATATCAATATTAAAAATATTTTATGGTTAAAATAAATAGATTGACTTGGCCATCGCATATATTGACTTGGCTTCTCAGTGAACTTCGGGATGAGACCCCATTGCATGAAATCACAATGTGTCTTTACATTAAATTAGATTACATTAACATATTATATTAAATTAGATTGTTTAGTGCGATTGCCAAGTCAAACTATTTATTTTAACCATAAAAGATTTTTAATATTGATATGATTACTATAAGATGTTGTTAAGTTAGCTAATTACGTAATAACTTAAGACAGAAGGACCCTTAAGTAGGGACTGAATATATTGACCGACTTGGTATTACATGGATATCACAACTTTTTACGATAGAGGAACTGAGTTGCGAGACTTGGTTTTTTTACAAGTTATGTTTTTGATGGCATCTCATTTATTTTTGTATGTAGTCTTCCTCTTTTTCTTTTCCGGTTCTACTTCTAGAGCTTCAGCTACATTTTTTCTTAAAGCCCACTCCCTGTCTCTATGGGTTTTTCTCTTAAGCTTTGATGTTACAATTTTTGACAAGTCTGGACGGTAAATGCTTCTTAGCCTCTTGTATTCACAAATTGAGGATTCCTGCGCTTTAATACTTCCAAAGTCGACATTAATTAGATGTAAGCCATCCAGACTTGTAACTCTCGAAAGTGTCACGTAAGCGTGACCGGATGTGAATACTGCGGAACCGATATCCATCAGTGCCTTATTTAGACTTAGGCCTTGACTTTTGTGTATGGTTATAGCATAGGCTATATATATGGGAAACTGTTCACGATGAACATAAGCTCTATTAATAATTTCAAATTTAGTTTTGACCGGACTAAGCTCGTACACATGTTTTTTATTAAATGTAATGTATATTTTCTTAATTATTTTTGTATTTTCCGGATCAACCTTTGCTCTTTGCACTATACCGATAGAACCATTAACTAAACCAAGACTCACGTCAATATTTCGCCTTAACATGACTTTTGCTCCTATTTTTATAATTATGTTTTCTTCGAAGTCTGCAGTCCTAGAAGCATCGTCTTCATATTTTTTTATGCATTCACGAGCTCTTTTTATTAGGTATCAGGGGCAATCTATGCTATCAACAGCTGTAAATTTTATTTCAGGATGTGGAAGAGATTTAAACATTGCAGTATATAATTGTTGAGACATGTTTTTTGTAGGTAATAAGCAAACGGTATCATCAGGAAGTTTCGAGAGGTGTTCAATTATTTCAATTAATCTGTTTTCATTTGAATTGGATTTGAGAGTTATTAATCTAGTCGAGAGTAAGTCGCGGTCTTTTTGTGTAGTCGCACCTAATCTTATTCTATTTAGCATTTCAAAAATGTTAGAATCATTGAGCTGTCGTATGTTAATGGTAAGTTCATCGTATATGAACAGTTCAATCCACAGATTCGTCATACTGAGGGAACCTAACAATTTTTTAGTTTCAGCAGTTGATAGTTTTTCAAAAGATGACTTTTCTCTTAACGGCGGAAGCTGTAAGAGATCTCCGAAATGTTTTTTTTTTCCAAACCATCCATTCTGATCGTCGCTTGTGTCGAATATTTCAGATAAGCGTAAATGAATATCTGGTAAAGTAACATTGGATATCATCGACACTTCGTCTATGATAAACAACACTATTTCTTTCAAATCTGATCTCAGAACTTGGAGCACTTCATCAGAAAGTGGCTTGTACTTCGGTGTTTGCTTGTGTTCTACAGGCAGCTGCAATAGTCTATGTATAGTTAATCCATACACATTGAATGCAGCTATTAATGTTGGAGCACTAACTGCCACTTTTTTGTTTAAATACGTCTTAACCCAAACTATCAGAGTTTTTATTACAAAGCTCTTTCCTGTGCCACCAGTTCCACTCACAAAACAGAGTAAAACGTCAGCATTATTATCATTTGTGAAAATTTTATTTTTGATCATATCGAAGACTCTTTTTTGATCGGCATTAAGTTTTGCGATCATACTTTGAAAATCATTTTGCTCTTCTTCTACCAGATTGATTCTCTGAAAGTCACCCATTGAGTTTGCAGCTTCCACAGCTTCAAATTGAATTATTTCAAACTAGCCGTCTTTGGCGACCAGCCGGTTCGCCAGTATTACCGCTCGCTACAATTTTCAATTAAATATTTTAAGTAACTGGTCTCTTAATAGATTCTCAAACAAAACATTTTTAATCTTCAAATTTTGATAGTCATACCAAACTTATACTATTGTTTAGATCGTTTCGTTCAATTTACTATATATATTTTGTTAATTTGTTGTCATTTCCGGTAAAACTTCAACTTTCATTTAAAGCGGAAATGATGAAATTGCATTTAAAATAAAGATGTGTTTTAATAAAACCAAGCGTTTTATTTTATTTATCATCTTTATTGTTATTTATTTATTATTATTATTATTGAATATGAGTATTGCAAACAGAATCGCTCGGTATTTAAGTCTTATGTGAACTACAAAATATTTTTCATAATTTATGTAATATCTCAAACAATAATTCAACAAAAACTTCTCAGATTCAGCATAAAATTCAGTTTTTAGTTTTACTTTCAAAAGGATTGAAATGAAATCAATAATAATATTTTGTTCCGGCCTATAAATATATTTAAAGAATTATGAAGTCTAAATTTAATGCAGTAAGGTATCATATTCTGAGAATTATTCAGAACACACCAAATTTTAAATAAATGAATGAATTTTCTATTTTTCACGATCAACTAAGACTTATTTATGAAGTTTTGAATGTTAAAAAATTAGAAAAACTCATCGTAAAAAACTTTCATAATCTTAGGCCAATTAATCTTGAGAAATTTGCGCGCTGATTGGCGTATTTTCTTTGAAATGATCGATGAAAAATCTAAAATTATCCTTTTTTTATTGAATAGTGATTTTCAAATTTTCATAAATCAGTCAGTTAAGTGACTGATTTAGTTGATTGGAAATTAACTCTTTTTACTTAAAATATTAGTGTTTCAAGAACATATTATTAATTGTGATTTCCACAGCAGAAGCTTCATGTAAAATCAAAAATTCGTTATTTATTAGAGCATTTAATGAATCAAGTTACATAAAATATAATCATTTTCCATTTAGACCATTTTAGCAGATCTGTGTCTATTACTAAAGGTTTACAAATTAGCTGTGTGGCCCTGATTTGAATGGATATCCTGTTCATATTAAAGAAAACTTGCCTTAAAATATAACTGATGTATTGGATTAATAATATAGAGAGTGTAAAAGATCATAATATAATTTTTCTTGAATTTATTTTTTAGAAAAAATAATATTTCTTATTTGTTTCATTTCCTGGAGGCACGTGCCGAAAATTATATTTTTGTAGATTTCATTTCCAAAAAGATTTAAATAATTTTTAATTGGAGCTTTAATCAATGTGATGGCAACACTTTGAAAAAAGCTAATTTTTTCCCATGAATGCGAAACGTGCTCGTGCAGCTCAAATTTTATTTTTATTTTGTACGACAAAAATTGTTGAAAAATATAGTTACAATATTTATTTAAAAATTCATTAAAAATAGAAATTTAATATTAAGGTTAAAACATTGGTAACATATAAAAGATAAATTTTTGATCTTTAACTTCATGTAAAAAAAACTTTTTGTGCGGTAATATTTTCGGAAGTTATAGCAGAAATACGCCAAAATTCTGCTTAATTTTGAAATAACTAAAATTCTAATTAAAAATTCGAAAAATAACCCCCAGGTACACATTCCGGGCCTTCAACGTATACACGTGCCAAATTTGGTAGCTGTAGGTTGAATGGTCTGACCTTTTGAGCGCCAACACACACGCACACATACACATTGAGCTTTATTATAAGTATAGATAGATTAGATATTGTTACAAACCTGTAATTTTGCTTCCCAGCGAGAATAGTGTCATCATAAGAAAGACCGTTTTACATTAATCTGTATTGGATGCTGTCGGATGCCTTGCCAGTAATCCCAGAGCTTAGTGACAAACTTGGCGATCATTTGGCCACTTGGCGACGACTTTGCCGACAAAATAGATAATGTTCGAAACTTCGAGAAATTTATCGATCCGTCCATTATTACACGCATATTTTAGTTTTTACTTGATTTATACACTAAAAACTAATTGTATTCTAAATTTAAAGTATCTATGTCTGCTAGAAGTGTCTTAGAGTTTTGATGATCGGTCAGTCAGTCAGTGACAAAATTCACAAAATTTGACCTAGTGGCATTTCTGAAACTACTGGTTCAAATTTAATGAAATTTGAAATATACCATGTTTGTATAATGCCTGCTTGGTTTCGGAAAATTCAGGCTTCTAGTTTTATTCACAACGAAGTTATAGGGGGTCGAAAATGGTATGAATTGCTTCTGGAAAAGGATGGTACGGCGTGCCGCTTATTTTTCTCGACTTGGAGGGGGCACTGCCGTGCTCCCAGATACATTAGACATTGTCTCTGTAAAAAGAATTTTTCAAAGCGATCCTTGATTAATATCATCCTAAATGTCAGAACATGCTCCATTTTTTTACCATCATATTTTTACAACATTGTACAAAAAACAAGACGATATTGCTAATATTCTCGGCAATGGAATCCCATTTCAATATTCTACAAAATCTATCTAGGTTCTGCTTTTAATCATTTTATATAGTATGGTTAAAATGTGCACAGAAAACACTTTCAACATTTACTAGATTATGACGTTTAGTCCTTTGCTCTCGAATGTCTTCTCTCAATCACCATCCAAGGCAGTGCATCATTTTGACATTTTGTTTATTTATATTTCAATTTTATTTGTCAGAAATACCTGCAGAATGATAAAAAGAGGTAGATTTATTTTTCAGGGGAACTCAACTCAAAACAATTGTATGTATTTATTTCTTCGGAGCAATAAACAAGTCCATGTATTAAGTCAATAATTATGCATCGAGTTACTTTTCCAAGTAGAAAGGGTTAACAAATATCGGATGTAGAAAGCATTTTGTTTTATCATTTTTCTGTATTTAAGCTATTTTCTATTTACGCCATTGTATAAAATTGAACTACAGGTTTTCAATCGATCGGTCTTCCGATCTTGACAGAACTCATTGCAGGGCATTCACTAGAAGCATTATTACATTTTTGAAGCACTTTCGCTATTTGGATCATTGAATAAAATGAAAGCTGAATTACAAATTGACAATCAAAATATGAAAATAGGAATAATTAGATTTTTCCGTCTTCTTATTTTGAACGGAAGATATCACAATCCATAAAAATAGAAACGTCATTACATTTTTTTAAATACTTGCGCCACCGGACAAAATGAAAATTAAGCTACCATCTCATGCTCTAAATATGAAAGCCGCAATCATTCCCTCGCAAGGACTTCAGAAATCACATTAGAAGCCTTATATAATTTTTGAGGCACTTATATTCTATGACTCACATCTGGCATTTTCTAAACTTTAGTGTAACTTCTTTTTCTTTTTTCATTATTTTATCATTGAAGCTATCATACGTATAGAAAAGAAAAAGTCTATAAAAGTTATACTGATAGATGCAAAATATTCAGTGATAAATTCTCTTAAATCGGGATACTTACATTTTTTATTCTGATGTTAAAGAAAGATAAATCAAGTAAAACATTTCAATTCAAATTTCGGGAAATTAATCGCTTTCACGCATACTTTTAAAAGTCTTATTTGTTTTTTTTTCCCTTGCCTTTTCACCATTAAAATATTGAATTTTTTCTCCAATCTTTTATTGGATTTTTTTCTCCAATCTCCAATCTTTAGCAAATACACATTGTATTATTTTTAGTTTAATAGTTTGTTTATAGAAAAATAGTGAGATTGTCCTTTCTTACAGCAAATCCTCTAATACTACATATTCTTAGAAAATAATTTATACTTACCATAATTTCTGAACCGCCTGGAAAACTCATATTCCTATTGCATTGCAAAATGTAAATAAGTTGCATAGTATAAATACTTAACATTCTGCGCTATTTGTCTGCGAGTTATTTATATATATCCCTAAAACTCAATTCATGCAATGTAATATGTTTTTAAAAGTTTTTCAAAAAAATTTAAGATAAAGGGGAAAAGTGAAAAAGAGGTAAAAAAAGAGTTTTATTTCCTCAATTTTCATTTTTTTGTGGAGCATTAGTATATTAAATTGCAATATTTGTGTAAAACAACTAATAATGAAATCCATTATGAAATATTCTGTAAGAAAGAAATTATTCTTTGCCGCTTCGGAATTTAGACATCTAATAGTAAGAAGAAGAGACAAAATTATATAATTTTTAAAGGTGAATACAAATGTATTATTATGAATTTGTGTTATTGTTGTGCATTCGCTTTGAGGATTAGGAAAATCATTTTGCAGACAACTCTAACGAATGCTGAATCGATGTCGAATCAAGGACCCCTGGTTCTTGGAGAATAATTTTCGTGCCTTGTGGCGACAAAAATGAAAAACCCAGAATATTCGAGAATTTTTGCAATATCTCGATAAGATAAGAACATATGCTATTTCTCTTGAATTTTCTTTGCCCTGGTTTGGAAAGTATTAAAAGATGAGAGGGAAAGTTATATTCAGTGGGATTGAGTTGAAGAAGGGGCGCAAGTTATATCATATACTTTACGCAGATGTTTTAAAAATTTTTAATCGGAATTTTCCTTAATTATGATTCTTATGACAGGTTGCACAATTTGTACTCAGCCGAAAGGGATAGTGAAAGATTGTGAAGATGTGCCATTTTGCCAGCTAAAAGGAAAAATATTTAGTAAATTTTGATTTTAGACCAGTTAGTTTATCTCTTCCTTAAAAAAAAAAATACTTCGCCAATATATTAAGTTTAAAAAAGCTTTCATTTTTTCATGTAGATTCATATTTATTTTATTAATCAACAAAAATGCCTTATACTTTTCAATGGGATAAGTTGTAACATATTATAACTTACGAGATTCATCTTGATTTGTATTCAATTCATATAGTCCAGCTTCCTGCTTTAAATATTAGCATGACCTTTGAAGATTAGATGTCTCCATAAGAATTCGGCAGAGAGTTTAATGACCTCTCACTCAATAATAATAATAATAAAAAGTCATTCTTAACTGGTGTATCTAAATCGTTAGATTTTGCAACTTGCGAGATTTATCTTCATTTGTGTTTGGTACAGCTTTCTGCTTTAAATAATAGCATGCATTTTCAAAGAAGATCCTTCCCTAAAGATTGACCGCGGAACGAATTTAAAATAGATTCATTAAATTAAAAAAATATATTCTTAAATGGCTAATTTTTAAAAAAAATGCACAATGAACATGTTGATATAATTTAATAGAAATGAAAACAAGAAAAAAGGATAAGGAAAAATGAATGGTTTGAAAAATACTCGGTAGGAGAAAGGAAAAAAAAAAGAAGAAGAAGAATAGGAAATTGAACCAACATACAGATTCTGAAATAAAGAAATGTTTCTATTTTACATTGCCGAAAGTCGTGCAGCAACTCCAAGGAAAATATTATTGATATTACATTAAAATACCGTTTTGAAGTAAAGTTGGAGTTATTTTGAGATAGACCACGTAATTCTGAACAGCGTTCAGGTGATAAGAATAGCACCTGAGCTGGTACGTCTTTTTTAAGCTTCTACGCCACATCAGCCAGAATACGTTTCACCCCCACCGATTTACAATACACTTGACTCACTCACACGGCGGTTCTATGGTTAAATCATGTCTCGAAGCAGGGATGCTTTGGACCAGGAGCCGAGATATTAAAAAAACAGAATGCAGCGCTCGCCGATTCTCATGAAGGAAAATGGAAATTTGAAGCGTAATCGACCAAATTTGAGTACAACAAGTGTGAGATAGGAAGAAGTCCTCCAAGAATAAAGAGCTTTCGTTACATTTTCATTCCTTCATCAATCCATCAGTGGCAGTGATTCTGAATTCTCTCAATGTAAAGGACTTTATTACAAGATGAGCTTCAACTTTCTCAAAGAAAAACTGGAAATAATATTCATCTATACATTTTTGTGTGTATATATATATATATACTTACAGCTTTTGAACTATCCTTGCTTTAAATGTTCAAGTTACTTCATTTTTCTTGGTTTTCCATTCATGTTTCTACCAAAACTGTTCCCTTTAATTACTGTATTTATTCATATATTTCTACGTTTAAAAGTTTCTATTTTTAATACATCTTTTTTTATATTTGTGTTTTATATTATTATATTTTTAGAAAAATTATTCTACGAATTTAAAAAAAAAACCTTTTTGTCTTTCCCATAAAAGTTTCTAAAAAATTTCTGAAAATTTCATTTTTTTTTTCACTTGATAGTGAATTAATATCTGAATACAAAAGCTGGATCCTGAATAAAACACAGTTTACTTTGATGTTCTTATTAAATATGAAAAAAGTAAACGCTTTGCACATTAAAAGACTAAAAATATAATCAATTTTTGGTGAGTACTTTCCTACTTCTTTCTTTTTTTTCATGTTTCATTTTATTTCGTTTTGTAAATATCCTTTATTCTCGTCTTTCACTTTGCCTTTTGTAATTGTGTTTACTGTTTGTTTTTGTCATATGCATTTGCAAAGTTTTTGGCCTTTAATGTTCTTGTTACATATTTCTGTCAGATTTTGTAACACGGAATACTCATCCATTCTCATGAACCTGATACTCATAAGTATTCCTTAAATATTTATTTTAAACAGGTAAATTTTGACTTTAGCAGGCTAGCCAAAATCGAGAAGAGTATTTACCCTCTGGGGCTGGAATTTATCTTCTACATGTTCACGGAACTGTTTGAATAACCTTAAAGTTGCGGTTTCAGAGTACATAGAGTTGTGTTATTTGAAGCTATTTACTTACTGTAACTGCAATTCTGAGGCAGTAAGTTGTTGGCGAGAAAAGTTTCCTGTTGATTGTTGAAAAAATGTATCCTTATTTTACTAAAAATCACTCGGTAACTTTTATTTTCGCAATGTCAAGTGATAATAGTAACCAATTGTTTTGTGCGTTTTATTTAATACAACCACCTGGAGTGGCGTCCCTAAAAAATTCTCGCTATGCTGTTCATATATAGATACTATAGATGGCCTTTACTGTAGATATTAAATTTGGTGCGCTGAATTGTATCCATGACTCTCACAGTTTTGGAGTCCC
>JAPMOR010025613.1:0-26873 GCA_026543865.1 Argiope aurantia
TTGTTGCAAAAATAGATGAACAAAAAAATTTCTCTCTGGGCAGTAACATTTTGAGTGCTTTTATAAATAATTAAGTAGAACAAATTAAACTATGAAAAATATACAATTTGATATTTCAAAAATGTATTATTTATAAATAATGTTTAAAAAAAATAGAATTTCAAGTGAATCTCTTAGTATAATTTAAGTTTCATGGTGCTCTCAAAAAAATATTTTTTATGTAAAAAAATAAGAATACCTACAGACATAAAAATCACATTATTTTAATAGCATTACATCTGTTCTGCTTGTATTGTGTATATAAACCTCCCTAATGGAACTAATACTATTAAAACCTTTAGTATCTAGGCAATCTATTTCAAACTGCATACTGCTTTTTGTAGTTTTACTTCAAATTCCTTAAGGCAAGAAAATGTGCAGTTAAAAAGCAGAATCTTTCTTCTTAAGCTTTCATCAAATGAAAAAAAAAATGAAAATCTTTTAAATTTTATTGCAATAATTAAAATTATAGTTAAAAATTGTCAAAATTCAACAAAAAATATTGCCTAGAAACTAAATTCATATCAATAAAAAGACAACCTTTTAAAAATTTAAAATGTGTAAAAATCAATTTTGTGCTATAATATTTTCGAAAGTTATCATTGAAAAATACAAAAATCTTGCTTAATTTTTAATTAGTTAAAAATTCTAAATAAATCATGTAAAAACAATTATGCTTTTTTTTTTAATTTTAGGTTTGGAATGACATGCATATTTCCATATTCCCACCCATCAAATGTGTTGAATATTGGTAGCTCTATATCAATAGTTCAATCCTATAAAGTGAAAAAATACATAACAATGTATTCCAGATACTAAATTCATGTTATGCAATATTCAGAAGGTCTTTTCGTTATTATATAAATAGATTTCTCATTATATCTTTGATATAAACTAGAAATTTATTTTGACAAAATTTATATTCTTATACTTGACATGAATAACTTTCATTTTCAGTCAGAAAATAAAAATTACAAAACATTTTGCATTACTTTCATACATTCATAGGAAAAAATGTTTATAAAAAATTACCCTTACATATGACTTTATCACCTTCAGAAAACAATTAACATTTATTAAGTTAAATTTCTCGCATAATATATATCTACAGAAAACAAAATACTATTACACATGGATAAAATAGGAAATGATACAAAATAAATTCTGTGATTTCAAAGCTCTGTTGTGTAATAACAAGTAGATAATATATTTATTTGAAAAATGGATATGTTGAGTGGTAATGTATTCAATTTTGAGTGCAAACAACACAGATGTTCAATCTGTACTCCTTTTAACCCTTAACTGAGGAGGTGGAATTTGAGGACTTAACTGGGGAGTTGCGGTCTATGAGGCCGCATTTCATTTACACTCAAATTAAATTTTCTAATGAATGTATTATGAAAAACTGCCAATATATTTTGCAGATATTTTTCTTGATATATAGATATGTTTTAGAAATTTTTCAAAATATGTTATTATTGAAAAAAGTAAATGCGTTGGAAGATACATGTTCTTCTCAAATTACATGTTACAATAAATAATATTCTTGAAAAAACATATAACTTTTTATTTTTTAAATCATATTTATTTTTACAGTATATGACAGTATATAGAAGACAATATAATGTAAAATTCCACAATCATATTAAAAAAAAATTGACAATGGCTAAAATTAGCCCTTTTTTCATCGGCTTGTGTGACTTTCATAGCACAGTTTTCTAGGGCATTTTAAACATACAGGTTAAAAACTAGTATAAAAATCAATCTATAAATTCTGTATATATATCTCTTGGTATATTAATATATTTTATAAATTTTTCAAAATACATTATCACTAGAAAAATTAATTATGTTTGAAGATACATATCAGAATCAATTGAATGCGAACTTTCAGCGAAAAACTCTTCTGTACAATTATCCTTATCACTAAAATCACTTTCTGCTTCATTTAAAAGTGTCTGGAGCACTGCTTCATAATAGTATCAGTAAACTGGATGATATTTCAAGGCCCAAGTTTTAGCACCATCTGCTAAGCCTTGTTTATCACTGGGACACTAATAGGAAAGTACGGTCTTAGAGACCGTATTTAAAGAAACAACTGAATTATTTAAAAAAGCATCCGCTGAAATCGATTGAAAAAGTGCACATGTATTGAAAGCCACAAAATAGGAAGCTACAGGGTCAATCCATTCAATTCTGCTAAATTAGAATAGGGGTAACCGAAAATCCATTGCTAGCGGTCTCACAGACTGCATGTTTCCAGTTAAAGGTTAATATACAGTCTCCAAAAGTCTGTATTGCAATTCTAATTAAATCTTCTATAGCATATTTCTGCCAATGCAGATAAAAGCAGCAATAATACAGACTTTGAATTCAATTCTTTACAAATTCTGACCAAAAAAATAACAGGAAGTGCGATTTAGGTATCACAATGTGCAAAGAATCAAATCATCATCAAGACACCTGAATAACAATTCACAACTGCGATTACATGCTATTGATGAAATGTCTCAATATTTTAAGATTATCACTAATTTGAAAATTTATAACATAAATTCTATTGCCATCACTGATAAAGACATGACACAAAGATTTTGAAAAAATTAAATTCTAATGTAGATTGTGTAACAAAAAGAGTGCTTATTAAAATTCAATGTTGCTTACACTTAAAATATTAATACACTTAAAATACTTCTTGACAAATGCATCTTTCAAATAAATATATTAACTGTCTGTTGAACAATAAAGCTTTGAAATTAGAAATAAATCAGTTCTTTATAAAATACAATATCTTAAAGATAACAAAAAGGGAACTTACGATAGATACTCAGAATCTGACATTCCCTCTTGTTTTGGAGGATAAAATGGCACCAAATAAGGACAGAGTGAATAAAAATGGCCAAGTATCAAAGAACCCACTTCAGGCTTTTTATTCCAAATTCCAAGAATTGCCATAGCAAAAGGAAATGCTGCAGAATGCTGAGCTGAAATTTGTGTATCACCCTGTTCCTATTAAAATATTATTCCATAAAAGATTTTCATCATTTAGAAGTAAATATCAAACATATATTTAGATTAAAACATTAATTAGTCATTATAATATTAATATGCATTAATTAATACTAGCATTTATAATATAAAGGTTTAAAATAAATTTTTAACCCCACAATAAATAAATAACATATTCAAGGTTCTATCAAATTCTCTATATTTATCATATTTTGAGAAAACATCCACTTATCCTATTTGTATCACAACTTGAGAACCTCAAATAATAACTAAGAAATATCAAAATAGTATTTCTCAAGCAAAAACACAATGAAATATCATCATCTAAAGTATGCAATCATTCCCTTTTTCACGCTGAATCACCAATTGTTATATTTTCATATATTGCTAAACATTATTAATAACAAATCACATACAAAAAAAATGAGCATGTCTATAAAATTATAAACACTCTCTTTTTTTCTCATTTCAAATATATACATAATAATACACATTTCAAAGAAGTGAAATTTAAAGAAGAATATCATCTAACTAAATAGTATCCCTCAAAATCTCAAAGAGCATCCAGCGATAAATAAAATTCTTGGTAAATCTAAATATAAGTTTATTTCATAGTCGTTTTAAACTTTCAAGATATTCTTTCTTATGCATAATCCCTTAATTATCACACTCATAAAAAGTATGGGTATCCAATTACCACTTATCAAACTTGTAAGTTGAAATTAAATAATTCAAGACACTATAATTCAATACAAAAGTTATGTAATTCATAAATCTATAAATCCTTAATTAATTTAGTAAGGCAATAATTTCTGAAATGAAAGGTGGTATCTAGTTAGATAATAAAAAAAGTAAAATAGAGTAGGGATTAAGCATAATATTTGCACACATTAAAATCAAAATTAATAATAAAGACAGTTTAAAAGAGAGAGAGAGAGAAAATGCAGTAGAAAAATTGATTTTTAATTTTTTTAATAATTTGTTACAAAATGGTTCAATCAATTGCCTCAAATTCTAAGCATTTTAAATTACTAATACTACCAACAACATTTTTATTAAAATAAGACAAATTAACCATAATTTCATGTAAATATAAATTATATTTCATAATATTATAGCTAAACAGGAAGCAGATATATAAACTGGATTTCAAGATTAGAAATACAAATGAATCAATACTATCTTTATTATTGATTCCTCTTACTTCAATTATCCAGATATTTAACATATTTTGATTTCATGAGTAAATACAGAAGGCTCTTTTATAATTCTAAATTTAAAATGTATAGATCAATTTTTTTAAACTATAGCTAAAAAATTATAATGTTTAATTAAAAAATAATAATAATGCTCAGTAATGTACTTAATAAATTAAAATTAATAAGTAAAAATTAAAATTAATAAGTACTTAATAAGTAAAAATTAAAAATAATTTATTTTATTTAAAAATATGTATGCATAAAATATAAAGAAATGTCAACTTACTACAAACTGCTTAGCCATCAAATAACAGCAGAAATTATACTCTACAGAATCACTATTCATTTCATGTCTATAGTTTTCTGGAATCTTGCCATTCAAAATAGACAGCAAACGGCTTATTTTGGCTTTGATTTGTGATCCAGAGTTTGATGACAATGAATTTATTGTAACATTTATAGCTTTTTGAAGTTCAAATCTATATTTTTTATTCTAGGGGAAAAAAACACATGTGACAATAAATTATTCAGCTAAATGTAAAACATTTTAATGTATTAAAATGTTAATATTTGTATAAAATTTAAAATACAAAGTTCAATTACTGGTTAATAAATCGGAAAGTAAAGATAGAAATTTTAAAAAATGAATGCATAACAGTTTTTTAAATATATAATTTACAACAAATATTAATTTGAAGCATATGCTGAAGTTTATTTATTTATTTATTGAAATACAATTACTTTTTATAACACATTATATTTTTTTATAAAAAAATGCTATGGGAAAATAATATATCTTCAATATATATTATTTAATATATAGTCATTAATTGTCATAAAAAAGAAAGAAAAAATTACATTGACTTGTATATTTTCAAACATATGACAGAATAATTAATATGTACTTGAAAAAAATTTTGCATAGACCTAGAGAACAGTGGCTGATTCACTAAAAAGCAAACTTTAAATCATCTTCAAAAAAGTTTACTGTTTTAAAATTTGGGATTAACTGAACAGCCATTTGTGATATATATAGATGCAAATGAAATTCAAAAATGCAATTAGGTAGAAAAGTCATAAAACTACCTAAAATTAGCAGAATTTATATATTAACAAGTTTTTGACAAATTATTTTAAAAAGTTATAAAATAATTGAACAATTATTTTTTTCTTCATATGATTAATTATCTCTGGAAAAATAATACTAAAGAGAGCATCATGGGATTTCCTACTAATCAAAAATCTGCTTTTCAAACATTTAACAATTATACTTTATACATATATTTTTATTTTTTTGTAATCTTACACATTTTATAAAAATAAATGCATGGGAATAAATGTAAATATTCAGAACTAATAATACAAACCAAATATTTAATTGCTGATACCTTACAGGCTGCTACTACTATTATTTTAAGATGCTGCATATACACAAAGCAAATTAATTCAAAATGCTTCACAAACTCAGTAATACCACATATAAGAATATAATATATCAATTGATTCAAATAAATCCTTCAAAAACTGATTCAAATAACAGATCACAAACCATTTACCTACAAATTATGGAAAGAATTTGTGTTAAAATTTATGATTTTGTAATATAAACTGCTTTTGGCAACCAGCTGGTCTGCCAGGAATAATTGTGTTTAATTTCAATTAAATTTCTTAAATTAAACTTGATGCTGCCATTCCCCACCAAGAAAAGTTTTAAAGCATCAAATAGTGGCAGATATTATAAATATTATTTAAATAATCTTACATGTATTCTGTTAATTATGTACCCGATTTTTTTTTTAAGGAGAGGAAGAATCAAGTCAATGTAAGCATCATGACATTAGCAGTGTAATTATCCAAGTAATATAGCTCAATGGCATGTTTTTTACAATACTGAGAACCCATTTTCTATTTCAGCAAGTAAATTATGCAAATAATACAGAGAATCTTTCTCCATCAATTTTCAACAACAGAAGAAAAACAAGAGATTAAATATTTGATGAAACAATGAAAAAAGTTTACATTTTATTGTATCAATGCAATGCAAAGCATTATAACAAAATGTCAAATTTTAGGAAAGAACTGCAAACATCACTTGATATCATTAAAAAGGATTTTTCACATTTTAAATGGTATAAAAATCGTTGTAACAGCATATGATAATTAATCATGGATTAATATTTTTGAATTTTTATTTAAAAATCTTAAAATAATATAAAAATTGTTGCATGGACTATAATATTTAATCATGGAATAATATTTTTTAATGATAATAGTTTTGGAAGTTATATAAAAATTTTAAATTTTCACTTAGTATTTAATTATTTAAATTCAGAAATCATTTAGAAGTGAATTTGCACATTTTAAAAGTTTATTTGTGGCAAATTTGGTAATTCTAGGTTAAAGTGTTTGGACTGTAGAGCAATAACAGACATAAACACACATACACACATATTCTCCTTTATTGTTAGAAGAGATTCATCAAATGTGAATACACAGTCAATAGTGATCTTAAAGCAAAAATGAATGACTTCAGAAAAGAAAGCATATTTCATGTGATTCATAGAGAATTTAATGATTAAATAAACAAATATACAAAATTATTATGTTACAGAAAATGGGATTAAATCATTACATTAAAAAAATATCACAATAATTACTATGGCTATGCATTATTCAAATATAGGAAATATTTTTTCTATATTTACATTAGAAAGAATTTAATTCTTTCCACAGGATTCACAATTAAAATAAAATAAAAATAGAAATGCTTACACTAGTAGTGATGTTTGAATTATATACAACAATTTCACATACCTTAGTATCTGTTTTGAAAGGCTGTATAGTACTTTCAATATTTTTCAGCTTCTCCATTATTTTAAGATGGCCTTCAACAGCATCTGGGGCAATAAACTGAGATAATTGTTCCTTTTCTTTTTCTATAATATACAATGATTTAATACTGAGTTTCAATTCGAAGGTTAGATATATAAATAAGCATGCCAAAGTCATATGCTAATGTAGGCCACATAATAATAATAATAAATAAATAATTACAAAAGGGGAAAAAAACCATCAAAAATTATGTGACCTTTAATTTTATTAGAATACAGGTTTGTCCTCAAAATTAAGATGTTAAAAAATAAGTATTAACACAGAACAAAGAACCTAATATTTGACAACTCTTCTTTACTTACTATTGTTGGTTCTACAGTAATTAGCAGCAAATTATTTTTTAACTCACAAAGTTGAATGTCAACAATCTTAGATACTAAACATTTATTTATTTATTCATTTCAAAAGTTAAAACAACTGCTTATACTTAAGAGCAATTTGAACATTTTCAAACCTAGTTGGTATAATTCAGGCATCCTTAAATTTAGAGAAAACTGTTGTCTTGTCAAAAACACATTAAAAAATTATTATTTCTATCATTCAGTACTGATTCTATAATATAATTCTAGAGTAAATGGGGGCAGGGAGAGGAGAAATAGTGAAAACTTTCCTTCCAAGGATTTACAATCAATAAAGCTTATTACAAAATAAGTATATTTTTGATATAATATTTGTTAACTAAATTTTCTTTGTTCTACTTGTACTTAGGAGAATGCTTTAATATTTAATTATTTCTCTATAGATTGAGTTCACATTTGAATATTTTACTTTAATCATGCAAATTTGCAATGGTTTGTCTTTTTCGTGCATTTACAAAGGCACTGAGCTGAGTGAAGAATCTTGATTTATTAGACACCAAATATAAATTTTTAAAATAATAAGCGAATTAGAAAATTAATGCACTGATTTTTGGTTTTTAATAATAATTATATAATATTAATAAAATTTTTAATAATATATTATTCTTAGAAATGTTGAATTTTGTAACAGAACTTTTGCAATTTCTTAAATAGTAATATGAAAAGGAGTTTGCACTATATATAAAAAATGCTTGTAACAACAAATTTCAAATAATGACTAATATATTCTATATAAAATTGAATAGAATATTTAAGTTAAGTCAATATCAAATGAAAACAGCTGATAACATTTGTGAGAAATAAGATATGATCTGAAATTTATAATCATGAAAATAACAGAATATTAAATATTAAAATCTTAGTAAATTAACTCATATGTAAAATTCAAAATGGGCAATGATTTTGATTGGACAAACGATAAGCAATGAGTTTCGTAGAATTAATAAGATAAAGTTTTTAACATATAATCAGATAGTTGAAAACTATACAATTTTTATACTTATTTATTTTTAAAGGCTTTCTTCCCAATAATTTTGAATTAACTACAAAAACAATTTATTTTTAGTTTGGTCACTTAGAGGATTCAACAGTAATGAGTACTCTAGATTTACTAATCATAAAATCACAATAAAATTAAAGGAAAAAATACCATTTTCTACTTCTTTTTCTTCATCTTCATCAGCTTCAGGCAGTGTTGGTAATCTATTTTCATCTTTACTTACATCAAATAATTTATAGTCAGAAATATCTATTGAAAATACTACATTAGAATTAGATTCACAAACTAAAGCTAATATCTGTCAATAATTAACTTTAAAAAACACACACTTTAATTTATTCTTTATAGAAAGAAAGAAATAAAGCATCTTTGTATTTACAATTTCAATAATGAAAATAACATACTGCTTCAGAAAATAAAAATAATATTATATTCTCATTACATTTGAAATAATCCCATTTACATTCAGTCCTATCAACTTTTGACTGAATAACAAAAAGAATTTGACAACCAGAAAATTATTACCTCAAACATTGACAACAGTGACAAGAATGTAATACAAAAAAGTTAATTACACAATTATTAAAAAACTAACCAATTTGTTGAGGATACTAGTTATATTTAATTTCAGTTAAATCTTTAAATGTAACTTCATGCCTATGATTCCACTAAATTATAAGACATAAAAGCATGTGCTATTTTAACTCTCTAACATATGTTCTCTTCATTATGTGAATGAGTTTTCTTTATGAAAATCAGTCCTATGACATCACAGCAGTTTTAAAAACATGATTATGTGATTCATTTATTCTCTAAAATTCAATGATTATAATTTCACTTGTTTATTATTTTTGTAAATTTCATAGATATTAAACAGTATCCTTTAGCTTTCAACAATGGTAGAAAATCACACAGCTAAGAGTTTAATAAAAAAAATAAAAATAATATGAATTTCAGGCCAACAATGTAATCTATTGTTGAAAATTAGGCAAAAAATTAATTTTTCAAAATTGCCAAAACTTATGAAAAATTTGAAGAAATATTAAATTGCCATTATTAAAAAGATAATTCTTTAAATCCTGAAATGGTGTAAAATTCATTTTTGTGCAAATATATTTTAATGGAAGTGACCATAACTCTAAATAATTTTTGATTAATTAAAATTTTAAAAAATCACTCTAAGGATTTTACACAGTTTCTCCAATGTCTGTATAATTACTAAAGAATGTGTCAAATTTAGCAGTTGTAGATCAAATGATCTGACTTGTAGAACAACAAACTACATACACATTCATCTTTATTATGCAGAGTTATCCTATTTTAAAACTGTATAAAAACTGTTCTTGTGCAGCTTTGTATTAATGAATTTAAAAAATAAGCCAGTATCTCCTCTCACAGCGAGGGCAGAATTTTCAAATAGACAAATTAGCCAAGTACATAACAGCCTTCAGTTTTAAAGAATTCTTGAAATCTTTTATGTGGTAATTTTAGAATAATCTGATTTTGTTCTTTTATTTGATTCAGAAGAGCTTTATATTCAAACAAATCTAAATTCAATACAATATGACTTAAATATCAAAGTATTATTTTGAGATATTTTTTACATACATATACATATATACATATTTTTTAAATTTTCTAACATAACTGAGTAGTTCTTCCCCCCCCCCCCTTCATTTGCATTCACAAGTCAACAGCTCATGTAAACTTGGCATTTGAGTGCAATAACTACCACTCAATACATGAACAATGCAATGCTCTACCACATGAGAATTTTGATAACTGATTAATAACAATAACTGAATTGCATAAAATTAACTCTATTTTTATCACATTAAGAGGAACAAAAACACACACACACTTATCTCAAGGCTATCTATATTTTAAAATTGTTATAGAGAAATAACAACTAATGAATTCATTAATTGTCGATTATTGACAATTATCACTTTAAAAGTTATTTAAATACCATTCTTTAAAATTTGTTGAGCAAAGCTGCACAACGGGATTAAAAATATTAAAGATATTCACAAAAGATTTTCCTTCAACATACTTGCTCTTCTCATAATAAACAACATTGGTTGTTTGGTTTTGCTCACAAAAAAGTTTATAATCTTTCAAAATTTTATAAAGACTTTTGTTACTTATTAAGATTTTCAAATTTGTATTTAACCATAATCAGTTCTTAAATAAATATGTAATGATATCTCTTAATTTAAATCTTAACTAATTTCCTAATTCTTATCTTAAATTTGCCATCCATGTTACTTTATTCTAAAATTTTCTCTTATTTCCTGATGCAAACTTTGGCCAACATGTTCTACTCAACTTTTTCTATTGCTTCCCATGCCAGAAGCAAAGAGGTAAAAATATCTGACGCTTATGCAGCTTAAAAAAAAATTCCCAAGATTTCACTCCTAAGCTGACATGCATCAAAGAAATCCCTATGAGAATCTCATAATAAAACCACTAAAGTGAAAAATTCTGATACACACACAACATTCATTTTACTTTTTTAATTCAGTCACAGGTAAAAATAGTTTATGAGTGCACAAGAGATTTCAAAACAGACTAAGCAAGGTAGCTATCCATTTAAAGCAATTCAGATAACTTTAATCCAAACAAAAGAATGTGAACCCTAACATACAGAAAAAATTATCCTAGATATTTCCTTCTAAGTAAAGCAAGAAATTACAAGAACATCAATCATTAATGTTGGTTGAAAATGAAGAAACTGTTCATTTCCTTTCTTCAAATCTGTAATATAAAATGCTGTAGTGATAAAATAAAACGAATATTTTTGTGCGCATTTGAATATGCCAGATCAGGATCAGAGGGTTCTGATAGTATAAAGTAAATGATAATATGAACCACAATCGTATTAAACAGTGTTATTATATTAGAAATTTGTCTTACAGTTTTAAAAAAAAACAGTTTGTTTACAACTGCTTGTTAGTTAAATCTCTTTTTACATAAAATACTGAAATCGATTCACTTGAAGGCAATCCACAATTAATCGGTTTATTCAAATATTTGCTACTTAAAAATTACCTATATATATATATATATTTGAAATGAGAAAAACATGTTTTTGAAAACTTGTATTGCATTGGGACTTCTAAATCTTAGCAAAGTTCTCAGAATTTCCATGCACTACTAGAAACAGAATTCTTATTTAGAGAGAGATTCAATATGTACTTGATTGGTATTTCAATGTAGTTATGTTTTGATCCCAAAGTAGAGTCGTATCATGTCCTTATATGTTGCTAACATTTTTTTTAATACTTTGTTTAAATAAAGAATCTCTAATTTCATGAATAATCCATTTAGTATCAAATATATAACAGCAAGAAATAAAATTTTGAATAATAATGATTCAAAATTATTTGAGCAAAAAGATGGTGTATTATTCAGTTAACTGATATATTGAAATAATTATACTTTTAAATTTCATATATATTAAAATAGTATTAAAATATATACTTTTAGTATTACATAGTATATATAATTAAAAATATATACATAAATATATACTTTTAAATTTTATATATACGAAAATAACATAAATAGTGTTACAAATTCAACTGCATTGGAAAAAAATCAACACTGTTCAATATAAAGCAAACAAATTTACCTGGCATTTTAAATAAGCTTTGTGTGTTAGCTCTAGGAACAAGATTATTTGTTTTTCCAGGTAAAGAATTTTCTTTAAAAGAAAAACTAGCAGCCTTTTCTCGACTTTTCAAAGCTTTTGATTTGGCACTTTCTAAAAATAATATTAAAATTTAAGATATTAAAATTATTTTTTGAAAATATAATTTTTAGAAACTAAAAGAAGAAAAGCTAGAACATAATTAATCATTAATGGAACAAACCCATATCATTGACAATATCTTGGTACATCTCATATGCTTCTTTTACATGCAGATTAGCATTTAAAATATCATCAATTGAAAGTTCTTCAGTTTTGGCTTTTTCAACATAAACATTAATTGATTGCAGTACTTTTGCCATCTGATCCATTCGATCTTTTCTAGGAATGCGCAGATGATCTTGATGTTCGAAAGAAGCAAGTTTTTCGATAGATTTTGCTATGGAATTTTGTGCTTCCTTTTGACAATTGTTCAACTGAACTTTCAACTCCATTTGCTCCTTTTCTCTAAAAATGAAAAAATGATGAATTTTTTTAAACATTAAAAGCTAAAAAAATAACTTAATAAATCTATTTGCAATATGAATTTATTTACCTTAATTATATTGGCATACATTAACAGAAAACAGTAAGAATGAAACCGTATCAGTCCATCAAAACCTTAAATAAATCTCATAACAAAGAAAAAAAACAATTTGAACTATTTGGTAACAATAATCACTAAGTACATTTCAGTGATGCATAGCTGTTGGATAAATAATAAAAATTTTTTTAAAAAAATTCTTACAAAAACCAACATTCATAGTAGACAGATATGATTAGAAAAGAATCAAAGAAAAAAAGTGCTTTAAGTCTTTGCTTTGCCACAATCAGACTATAGCAAGGAATTTAAATTCACCATAAGATTTACAAAATGAGATAAGATCTCAAAAATGGTGCATGAGATTATTTTATCATTGTTTAACAGAGCTTTTTATATCATGGACGCAACCAAAAAATAAATTTTTAAAAATGGCTGATTTATTTATTTTTTATGCAGAACTTATTAATATATTATTAATGCATTTTTTAATGGCAAGCAAGATAAGTTCCTAGATCGTAGCAAATAATAAAAGGTAAATGGCAAAAAACCTATGTACAATATCATTACTTCTACAATACATACCACAATATAATATGAAATTCTAAAATATTAGAATGTAAAAAATATTACATATTATGGAAGATTTCAGATTATATGGTATTTAAAAAGAAATATAAATTATTTTACATTACTTCATGAAAGGTAAAGTTAAAAAAAAATTGCATGTGCAATAATGGACAAGGAATTTACTGATGCATATATTAATCATGTAAAACTTTTAAAAACTGCTTGCAATTTTAAAATATTTATAGTTAATTTGAAACATTCATCACATTTACTTAAACAGGAATATATCATTCTTATATAAAACAAAAAAGAGAACTTTTACAAAACATTAAATAGAGATTAGTCAGAAAAATTTAATAATAATTATTAATTAAATAATTACTTAATAAATATGTGTATATTGTAATATATAATCGTGCATTATTTGTTCATACTCAGATCAATTAGTCATGTAATTTAATGTTGAAAATGTAAGTGGAATACAAATATAAGAGATGACTGATATGAGTGTGTCTAACAATTATTAAAAATTGATAACTTCAGCAATATTAAATGGCATCATCAGTTAGAAAGAGTTAATGCTTTTATAAATTTTATATATATCTTAAATCAAACTTATCCAAACCCTTTTATACATACACCTAGCAGCAATAGTTCAAATCATCATTTTTATACAAAATATATAGAATTATCTATAACAAAAACAGTAGAATGAAACATTAACTTGCTAGAATGAAAATCATTTTATAAATTTTCTACCAATGTAATTTTTAGAATTCATAAACAATAATAAAAAAAATGAGTACCAATAAATACTATAAATGAAAATATACCTTTTCTTCAATTCTTCCTCTGCTTTCTTTTGCTTCATTTCTGCTTCAAACACTTTTGCACTTAATTTCTACAAAAGACAAATAATCAAAAAATAAAAGCACCTAAATTTTATTTAATAGTATCAAAAATAATCTATTTCCAAACACAATCACTGATGAAAAATAAAATATATTTTCATATATACAAAAATAGCTAGAACAATTTAAGGATTGTTAAATAAACATTTTATCCTTTACAATCTGCTTTTATGCAGAACTACTTCTAGTTCAATGATATAGTGACTTATTTCTCATTCAAATCTTAATAAGGGATTTTATCAATGATGTCAGTAACTGCAAGTTTAAATAGTAATAATTAAAAAAAAAACAATTATTAGCATGACAAATCTAAAATATCAAAATCTATCTAATCCAATTTATTTATTAAAATTTACTGGAAATTTATTTTTATACAGTGTTAAATAATTTGTGGCACTAATATTAATATATTGGATTGCAGAAATCTTTGTTACTAACCAGTGTATTTTTAAAAAATAATAAATCAACTTATTTATTAGAAGTACCTTGGCATGAGTTTCATAATGCTCTCGCTGCAGCATTTCCTTTTTTCTGGCTTCATCTAATCTGTAAAAAATAATATATTTTTAAAAAATTATGTTATTGTGGTATTAAATTGCTTCAGAAAATATGATGGCTTGTCCATAGCAGTTGTAGAGCAATATCATCCATCTGTATTTCATAATGATTATTGACTACTCTTTCCTTACTAGCAATTCATTATATTATACAAATACATTAAAAATTCACTATGGTGATTACGATTTCAAACGAGAATGCAATGCACTGTCAACAAGCTAATACTAAATTAAAGTATATTTTATAACAAGTAAAAATTAACCTGTTGAACAGAAATGACAAGTCCAGCTTGTCATGAACTTTCTTCAGCAAACTTGACAATGACAAATTGCACTCATGAGAAATTTCTGAGAATTGATGTTTTTTAAAAAAATAACCAAGAATTGCTTAAAATAGGTAAGAAGGACTTGTCTAGGTTTGCTCCAGTTGTATCTCATTTCTATCATTGGGAAATCACATTTCTTACCAATTCATTTTGCTCTCTTTTGATTATCATTTTATTTTATTATTCAAATAACAAGGAAAATCTTTCAACTAAATATATATTATTAAAATGATTTTTTAATATCTTTTGATCAATCAATTAATCAAAATTGCCATTCTTGATGGAGAAAAAATAAACTAATTTTCAATCTCACTTTTTCTTTTAATAAGATTTGATTTTGTGTTCTTATTTGATGCACATAAGACATGTACACAAATCTATTCAAACTAAAATCAGTTATAGTTTAAATTTCAGAATATTTTAGGATTATTTTATTTATTTCTCATATTTCCAAATTTCCTCACAGAATAGAGTGGTCATCTTTCTTTTTGTATTTGGTTGAACAATATAATACAAGTACATAGTCTTAGCAAACTTTGGATTAAATTTCTTTTTGGACATTTATAAAAAAGAATTATTATTATTATTATTCTGTCTAAAACTACTTAAAAAAATTTTTATACATAGAACACTGAAAAAACAACTCTCTTAAATGTTAAATATTTTGTTATCTCAATTTTATGTGATATTTGTCACAAAAATTTATATAGAGATTAAATTCAAATCAATAAAAAATTTTACTTTGGAAGTTGAAGGGGAGGATGGGTCGGAGCTCCCAAACTTGCATTTCCTAAGCAATTTTACAGGAAATTATATTAATGCTTCCTAAAAGCATGTTAAATGCCAATATATTTGTTTAAATATTATTTTTTTCTCATTACAATTAGATTGAACTGACATCAAATCTTGTTTAAAAATACTGCTGACATGAGGAAAAAATGATGTTAGAATCTTTGTCTAATAAAAGTTAATAGAACTTTAAAGGAGGAAGGATGCATCTTAACCCTTCAGAAATAATCTTTGCTACACAATTGAATTTTGCAGCCATCTACCATTTGCATCTACCATCACCTTTTGGCAAGTATAAATGTGTTTTCATATTAATTAAATTAATAAACCTGAAAATAGTTCATTAAATGTAATCGAAATATGTCAAATTCAAAAGCTGGATGGAATTAAATAAATAATGTCTTCTGGATTGCTCATACAAAATAATGATGTTTTATTGAAATTGGCTTTATTTATAAATTTAGAACAAAAAAGAATGAAAGATAAAGGGCCACAATAAAAAAATAATGACTTCCTATCTTGGCATATAGTACGCTTATTAAAAGGGGAAAAAATAAAGGTCCTTTTATGAAAATTCAAAGATCATAAAAATGCATTTATGATAGATTTTGCAAGAATATAATGATAATTTTAAATCACTATTCATTCACTTTTAATTCTCAAATCTTTTAGCATTATTTTCTTACTTACTACTTTTAGATGTTTAACTAATAAGCATTAAAGACAATTATTAGTTCATTTTGGGATTCATAAGTCAAAATAGCAGCTTAAAATGAGTTTCAAGATTGTAATGCAAGGGTCCTATTTATTAGCTAACATATGGCTACTACTTTACATTAAATTTACCCAAACCACTACTAAGTAATCACTTCACAAAATTCATTTAAAAAATGTTAATCCTACAAGAATGAACTGGATAATTGAATATAAGTGGAACTATCAAATGAACTGGAACCATTAAAATATTTTAAATTTTCATTTACATTTAAATTACATTTTTTCTTCGTTAAAGCTTCAATCCCTAAAACTGTTTGATTCTGCTCTGCCTTAAAAATCCATATTCTTTTATTCTTTTCAACTAGTTTCTTCATAGACTTCAGAAACCACTTCATTAGTTTTCACTCTTTTTGATTTAAATGATTCGGTTCATCTGTAATGCATTTACTTTCCATTATTTTTCAATTGTAATTTTGCTTTTTCATGTTTCTGTCATATTTCGAGCAAGTATATTTTGAGTAAAATTCCTCAGTTATTAGAAAACTCTTTGCTAGTTTTTCTTTTTTTTAATTAATCTAAAACCAACTGTTGTTTTTTGCAACATGCTTCTGGTTCACAACTTATAATCGCAATATTTTTATTAGGGAGAAAATTCCCTTTCATTTATGGTCTGGTCAAGGGATCATTTCATCAAAATCTTAATTACCTTCCCCATCCCAGTTTCTTAAAAGAAATTTGATTTTGCAAATATTTTGATAAAATTTATAATTTTGATTCTTAGATATTTCAAACTTCTCAAATTCTAATGAATTGTAAGTTATGATATTCAAAAGTTATTAAATTATATTAAAATAGAATAACATTTTTTTTTTTGTAATCACATTTACATGAAGAGAAATATAGCTTTCATCTCTTTATTTCCAGAATGACTTTGTTTGGCCTTTTTTTTTTTTTAGATCTAAACAACTCATGCTCATGTATATAGTCAATAGAGCACTTATCCAAAACTCTACAAAAGAAAGAATATGCCAAGTCCTAGCATTCATATTCCAAATCTAATAGCAATTTTTTCAAAGTATTTTCAGAAATGTTATTTACAGTTGTTAGTCCTCATTTTTCTCTGGACTCTGAAAGTTTTCAGACATCCAATAAATATCTTTCTCATATCCTGTGATAGAAACAGAAAAAGTTGGCAATTTTCTTTTTTAGAATGTTAGAAATGGTTGTATAATTTTGGTCAATGACAAAAAGATTATATATTTTTTATATTCTTCAACACACTTTTATGATTTACATTTCGGTTACGGAACTTAATTTTCAACATTCTCAACAGATAACACCAAATCATTCTGCATTTTGACTCTCATTTAGCATTTTCTAGACATCTGACTCTGGAAAAATTCTAAGGAAATTCCACACTCTGAAAATTATATGTAGATGTAGTCCTACTTTTTCACTGACAAATTTTTAAATTAATAATACACATTACAGAAAAAGAGACTCGACATGAATACTATTTCACCACATCTAAATGAACTGTTGATAACATAAAGGAAACAATTACCCACATTTTTTTAAAATATTTAATATATATATATATATATATATATATATATATATATATATTTGTATTATTTGTATTTCATCATACAATAAATAAAATACTTCCAATTTACTGATGGACTATCACCAGAATATAGATCAAACCTTTTTCAAATCTAACTTTTCTGTAGAACTGCAAATGTTTTGTAAAATACCTTTGACTATTCTTCCCTTTATTGGTTCCCCCCCCTCTTCTTCTTTCCCCATTTTAAAACTGGATGTGTAAATCCATTTGCCACATTTGAATTTGTTGAGTGTGCCATAAATATCAAATTAAGAACAGATTTATTACATTTAATAAAATATCCTTAATGATTGGAGTAATGCTAAATGAAATTAAAGAAAGGGCTTTTTTTTTTCACAGGAGAATTTTTAAGCAATTTAGATGTCTGAAAACAATTTTCAGAACATATTTCAAATTTCTTTGCATGAGCTCTAAGCATTGCGAAGACATAATAAATGGCATGTATCTCCAGTTGCTGTACTTGGAGAATCTGTGGCAGTTATGGCAATACTATTTGCTTCCTTTCTTTTTTTCTCGAAACTTCATAGAGAAAAGATTGCTGATAGTATCACTCTCATATTGACGCTTTTTTATTTTTTTATTTACAGAATTCACAGGCAAAATCAGTCAAAATAAGTTTACTCTTCTTGGTCATAAAATAATCAATATCATTTCATCTAATTTTCAAGAAGAAACCCTATAACTCCAGTTCTAATAAAATAAAATTCAGAAAACATTTGAGTACTGGGACAATGCTGCATTATCATCTTTAATATTTAAACAGAAATCTTATTTTTTTTAGAGTGATTGCTTTCTAAACTAATCTAAGAAAAGCTTTAAAATTTTAGATCTTAAAGGAAATTAATTCCTGCATACATAATAAACCGTTTCTGAATCATTCAAATAATTCTATAATGCAAATTTTTGAATATTTTCAAGCCTATAGAGTAAGCATCAATGGAAGTAAGCAGTATGCCAAAAGAAAGTAACTATTGCCTACATGACTAGTAAATGGCAATTATGTTTCTATGCTTTATGATGAAAAAAGAATTTTGCAAAACTAAACACACAATTTTGTAATAATTGTTTTATTTCAATAATCTGTTGCAAAAAGCATTCGAAGATGTTAAAAAATAGCCAAGAGCTGGGCTAAATTACTTCTAATACTTTAAAATGATATTCAAGATTGCTTAACTAAGTATAAAGCTATATTGAGTTGCTTTCACTACATTGTAAATTTCAATTATCACATTCATTTTTATAAAATGTCACTAGAATACTTTCATATGCACAATGAAACAAAATAATTCTATATTCATTATAAAATCAAGCACAAAAAAAATTACTCTCACAAAAACATTCAATCTACAAGTTTTTTTTTTTTTTTTTTAATTACAAAACCTTTTAACTTTTTTTGATGAAATTGAGTTTTAAATTTTCTTTATAAGCATGAACAATCAGGAACTTTAAAATCAAAACTTCAATAATAGAATTTCTGAAAAAGCATTTATGACACACTTTACATAATGATCAGGTCATAAAGATATTTGTTAAAGAACTAATTGTCTTGACATTTTTAATATAATTGATATTAGATATGAGAGTTTAAAAAGTACTCTCATATCATAAAAGTAATTTTCTCATGATAATACTTGATTTAAAAAAATAAAAAGCTTATTATTTTTTAAAAAAATTTAAAAAAAATTTTTTTAATCTTATACACTTTGAATATAAAAATAATTAAACCTAAATTTTTTCAACTCATTATTTTTCTACCAAATAAAAGTCTTCCTTATTTTTCACCCTGAATTATTAATATTTAATAAATATGATCCCCATATATAGTTTATAAAATACTAGCCACCTTTCGCGACCAGCTGGTTCGCCAGTATTACCGCTCGCTACAATTTTCAATTAAATATTTTAAGTAACTGGTCTCTTAAAGGATTCTAAAACAAAACATTTTTAATCTTCAAATTTTGATAGTCATACCAAACTTATACTGTTGTTTAGATCGTTTCGTTCAATTTACTATATATATATTTTGCTAATTTGTTGTCATTTCCGGTAAAACTTCAAATTTAAATTAAAGTGCAAATGATAAAATTGCAATTAATATAAAGATATTTTTTAATAAAACCAAGCATTTTATTTTATTTATCATCTTTATTGTTATTTATTTATTATTATTATTGAATGTGAGTAATGCAAACAGTATTGCTCGGTATTTAAGTCTTATGTTAACTACAAAATATTTTTCATAATTTATGTAATATCTCAAACAATAATTCAACAAAAATTTCTGAGATTCTGCATAAAATTCAGTTTTTAGGTTTGCTTTCAAAAGGATTGAAATGAAATCAATAATAATATTTTGTTCCGGCCTATAAATATATTTCAAAAATTATGAAGTTTACATTTAATGCAGTAAGGTATCATATTCTGAGAAATATTCTGGACACACCAAATTTTAAATAAATGAATGAATGTTTCTATTTTCCACGATCAACTAAGACATTTATGAAGTTTTTAATGTTAAACATTTAGAAAAACTCAACATTTTCATAATCTTAGGCCAATTAATCTTGAGAAACTTGCACGCTAATTGGCGTATTTTCTTTGAAACGATCGATGGAAAATCTAAAATTATCCTTTTTTTATTGAATAGTGATATTCAAATTTTCATAAATCAGTCAGTTTAAGTGATTGGAAATTAACTCTTAAAAGTCAGTGATTTAGTTGATTGTCAATTAACTCTATGACCAACATAAAATCTGTGCTTTCTCTTGTGGTGTATGCATTCTCCTTAATATCCGCTCGAATAAAACATCACATACAAAAGTACTACATAAAACAAACACATCAAAAGTAAACATAACATTTCAATAGTTGCCAAAAACAAAAGAGAGAAAAATGCAATTAATAAGCAGACGATATTTAGAAAAGTGCAGATATTTAGACTGGAAAATGAAATTATCTACACGTGCAGACGATATTTACAAAAGTAAAAATATTCAAACCTGAAAAGGAAAATATATGAGTTATTCCATCAAAAAATGCCATAAGTTTGTTTATATCTTCATTATTCTATGAGTCATTAAACATCAAAATGGGTCCTGGACTAAATAAACACACTGTATGGAGAGTGTAAAAGATCACAAAATAATTTTTCTTGAATTTATTTTTTAGAAAAAATAATATTTCATATTTGTTTCATTTCCTACAGACACGTGCCAAAAATTATATTTTTGCAGATTTCATTTCCAAAAAGATTTAATTTATTTTTAATTGGAGCTTTAATCAATATGATGGCAACACTTTGAAAAAAGCTAATTTTTTCCATGAATGCGAAACGTGCTTAATTTTAATTTTTATTTTTACGAAAAAAATTATTGAAAAACATAGTTAAAATATTTATTTAAAAATTCATTAAAAATAGAAATTTAATTTTAAGATTAAACCATTAGTATCATTTAAAAGATAAATTTTTGATCTTTAACTTCATGTAAAAATTTTTTTTGTGCGGTAATATTTTCGGAAGTTATAGCAGAAACACATCAAAATTTCGCTTAATTTTTAAATAAATAAAATTCTAGTTAAAAATTCGAAAAAATAACCTCCGGGTGCACATTCCCGGCCCCCAAGGTATACACGTGCCAAATTTGGTAGCTGTAGGTTGAATGGTCTGGCCTGTAGAGCGCCAACACACACACACACACATTGAGCTTTATTATAAGTATAGATTAGTCATAGTATAAAAAAGAATTTTCAAACAGGAATTTAATACAAAATTTTAATACAACATTCCAAAATAGTTTTAAAATTATATTTATTACAAACTTATAAATCATAATAGAATTTATTATCCTAATACTTATTTTTAAAAACAAATATTTTAGATTTTCATATAAAAATAAAAATATTTTCTTTTATAAAACATATTTAACCATAAATTTTCAATCAAAATTTCAAAACTAAGCTTACATTAATTGCTCAACTTTTTCTAATTCTGCTGTCCTTCTTTTCGCATCCAGTTCATTTTTTCTCTTCAATAACATATATTCCTGATTAGTCATCTGCTGAAGTTCACTAGTATAGTTATCATATTCTTGCTTTTTACTATTAAATACATCCTGCAAGAAAAAAGTTAAGTTATCAGATCTAAGTACTACACAAAAATACATTAATTCCAAGAGAATAATTTGATTCATAAACTAAAAAAATAAAAAAATAATTAAAACAGAATTGGAACAAATAAGAAAAATATAAAAAGTGAATGTTCTAATAGAACAAACTTATGAGGAAATATGAACTTAATTTAATATATAAAAATAAATTTTTGTTTGTTCGTATTTTCTGTGCTGCCCCCTCTTTCGATGATGATAAAACTTTGTCGACTTATTGCTCGCAGAAGGTTATACGCATATTGCAATTATTAGTATCTATTTTGAACATAATAAAATTTGCAAACAAATCATTTCATGTGTTTCTATTATTCAACATTATTTTTAAATTAATAATTGACAAACAGTAAATGACACATGTTATTTAGATTGATCGCATATGTATCAAACAAAATAAAATTATAATCATCAATGCCAATCAATGTGAGTGAAATGAAATTTAAAATATTTAGTGCTAGCACCAATTTTTTTTTTCTTTTCATTAATGAATAGCAATCTTTACAAGACATTGTTAATCAGCGTGCACATTATTTTGGCTGCAGATAACTGCATACATTATTCAGTTTATCTGACTCATACAAAATAAAATTATTATTATCGATACTGAGCAAAGTAAGTTGTATATAATGGAAATTTTCCAATAAAAACAATAGTTTTTCTATTTATTCAGTGAATTGACAAATGATATTTCGGTCATACAAGCACATATCGTTTTGATTTCTTCTTTAAAAAATAGGCCTTCCAAACATTCCTCACTTAGAAGATCTACCAGCACAGCAAGTAGAAATAATCATTCGAACTTCTTAAACAAATGAGGAATGACAAGGAAGTAATGAAGCAGATCATTTACGAATTATGAATTCATATACTTCAGAATCTCAAGATCAACATGCAGCAAGAATTGAAAGACAACGTTTCTGTGCTAACTGATCATGCGCATCAGAATCAGAAGACCAACATGTGGCAAGAATCCAAGCAACTATTCTTAATGGAAAGTAAATTGGAGAAGATGTGCTCATTCTACACATTACCATTTTTCCTGCCATGCCTTTTGATTTTAAGTGCTGCAGTTCCCCATTTGACTCGCATTTTTAATGATCACCAACAAGATGCAGGCACAATCATTCAAGAGTGTGGATTGCACCTAGAAAATCTATGTTTTTGACAGTTGTATGCGAGACGCTCATAAGTCAGACAACCAAGAAATTTATTTATTTTTGCTGAAGATGGAAAAACAAAAAATATTGTCTACCCTAAAGTACTTGAATAATAAAGTAAAAAAAAAAGGAGTAAATTTTATTTATATTTCTCCTTTATATATCATTTAATTTCAATGAATGTATTTATTGTCAGTAAGAGAATAAATATCATTCTTTCTATCATGGCAATGCACTGAGAACCAGTTAGTAATAAATTATAATGTTGGGAAATTTTTTTCTTCCCAAAATTCTCACTCAGCCACCGGCGTTTAGGTGGATGGGTGAAGAGGGAGAATCTTTTTTCCAAATGCTTCCTGACATTTTTTTAATGTAAAACTTATTAGACACCTTTAATGATATATACTTTACAATAAAAACAAAATTAGATAACCACCATTTAGATTCATGAATTAGAAAATGAATCCATAAAGTCATAAAGTCTTTCAAATAAGTTTGAGATAGCAAGCTACTACCATGCAGGATTAATGTTTTCTATTTGATATGTATCATCATGTTATCTCATTAAAGCACATTTGTACCTGAGTTTCTTACTAGTGATTCGATTTATTATAAAGATCCTTCAATAGCCATAAATTCAATTTTTTAAAACCATTTTAGTATTACTGAGCTCACTTGTCTGTTCTCCAAGCTACTCCTTTTCACCCTATACAACATGAGCTGCTTCATTTTTCAATCAAAAATATAAGTATTTTCACTCTACTTAAAAAAGATTTCAAAACACTAAACTATCTAAAAAAAGAATGGAAAGTCTTAGTTTCAAAACTATATTAATTATAACTAGATAGGATGAATCTAAATATAATTCATTTATTATATAATTCCAAAAAATACTAATAACTTCTTTAAGCATTCAGAGGGTAAAATTAATTGGAAAACTCACAGATAAAGAAAAGTTACCCTTCTTCTATTTTGCACTGTTATACAAAGAGATTAAAAAATAAGAAAAGAAAAGAAAAACTCACTTGCATGAACTGTAATTTTGCTGCTTCAAATTCTAAAATTGGAAGCTCCATTTCAGATTGCTTTTCGTAAAAATAAGAATCAGAAATTTCAGAGGCACTTTTTTGTTTGCTTGCTTTAGGTGGGCTGACAGAAATATCTTTTTTCACATCAGATTCATCCAATTTTTTTTCATCACAAATCTCAGATGTAATAAGAGAAAGAACTTTTGGGCTAAGACTTAAGGTAATATTGGATGTTTTCTTTGAAATCTCATCCAGTATTTCCTAAAGAAAGAAAAACAATACACATATATTGCATCAGATCTCAAAATATCGAAATGAAAAAAAGATACAAAATATCATTTTTGTGATTAAAAAGATTCATATTGATGTGATGTACGTCAGTGCAAATATGTTAAAATTGTTGTATTAGCATATTCAGCATGTTAAAATAAACTGACAGTTAGTATTATCAGGAAACATGAAAAGAAAAATATTATTATCAGGAATGAATGGCTCATCACAAAATGCATAATCAGGTGATGATATTACTTTGCATTAACAAAATATATAATACATTATTGGAAATTAAAGTAATTATCATTTCACAATGACAATTTCTTAAAATAAATTTTATATGCAAATGATATCGTTTCCCTATAAAATATGCATTTTTATTGCAAATAAAACTTAATCTATGTATTATTAATTTGTCAACTTTTTTTTATTATCTGATCACATAACTAAACTGTCACTTTACTCTTTGATCTAAACTCTACATCATGTTATATGTAAAAGGATACATTTTATAAAGCACTTAATTTATGGCTGTAGGAACTGTCATAAAATTTTCATATACAACATAGTGATGTGTAGTAAATAAAGAATTCAGTTAATGAACAATTTGAGCATTGAGAATATTCATTAATGAACTATTTAAGGATAGAATTGTATGCTTAGGGGAAAAAAATATGAATGTCTGTTTTGATTACAAAAATATTTCAATAAAATTGACACAAGAGAAATTAACAATCAAATCATTGGTCTGTCAGAAGGATCAGCTTATAATTATCAGGCAGGCATAGAAATTTAATTGAAAGTGTGAAATTTGTACAGTGATGCAATTCTATCAAGACAAGAGATTCTGACATAATGAATTCAAATATTTAATAAATGAATTCAAATATTTAAATGTTTGAAAAATATTTTCAGAACATTTTTTAAATATATAAAGATATGACGTTGACTAAGGTTGGAAACTTAAGAACTTTACATGCAATTTAAGTTTAAATTTTAAATTCAAAATATTTCAAAGACTTCTTTGCATTAATTTTTATTCAAATAATATCCTCTTTTAAAATAAATGTTAATAAGTGTAAAGCCAGATAAAATCTTAAAATAAATATCTATTTTTCTTTATGTTTCTTACAGATGTAAATGTATACATACTCTTTGATTAAGGGAATAATTATCTACCCTGTCTTTGTCTTTCTAAAGACAATACATGGGAATGTACATTTCTTTGAAACACTTGATTATTTATCATAAAGGAATTATATAAAAAATAGTTTCATAGTAGTTTGAGTTTAGAAACTAATTCATAAACACCGTTACAAAATAAAAGCAAGAAATCAAACGTATAAATTCAAATCAAAGTATACATCAAAAATAATTTTTTTTTATTTATTGTTACGATATGTTATGAATAGTTTTGCTCTTTGTGCACACATGCTTTTAAAATATTCTGAAATACAGGTAACAATAAAAACTGCTTAACATCTACAACTTACTTTAGTTCGTCCTTCTTCTGCCCAATACTTGTCATATTTTATTTGACCCTTAGAAGTTCTTTGGAGGGCAAGTCCTACATCCATAACTGACATCAGGCTGAAACTTTTAATAATCTAATTTTAGTTCCACTTAAAAATAAATTATATGCTTTAAAATCTAAGTTACATAAATAACCATAGATGCAATTCTTTTTTCAAATCATGCTACACCAGTCTTGTTTACATTGATAGTATGTCACAGTTATGACAGTTACAGGTACGCTTGGTAGTTTATAGTACATTTCTCAGTTCCAGTAGACATGATTTTTTAATAACAAATGCTTTTTATTCTTGTTTTTGAATATAAGTTCTAAATAACTTTTACGTTTAAGCAAAGTATCTTTAAAGAAAAAAATTTTAAGAGTGTCTTTTTTTTTATACTTTCTTCAATGTTTATTTCTATATACTGTCAACAGATGGCACCGGTGATTAACTACAGTTTAGATTTGAATGTCATTCTGGAGAACAGCATTTCGATCTGGAGAACAGCATA
>JAPMOR010025613.1:26883-54435 GCA_026543865.1 Argiope aurantia
CCTGACTAAAATCTAGTTAATGGTTAAACTAAATTTAAAAAAAGCATTGTTTTCTTTTGACATTCTTGTGAGCATGCATGCTCACAAGAATGTCATATATATATATATATTGCAATCTAATTTATCAGACCTTGTGGTTCGCAGAGCAGTAACATCATGACCACGCATTCAATATTATGACTATGTAATCGGAGAACGCATCATTTATATATACTTTTCTTTCAATTATTATTATCAGTAAAAAGTATATAATTTCAGATGCTCCTAAATTTTTAATAAATTTTGAATAAAGATGTTTTGATAAAAAGATGATTAAAATAGTTATTCTTAGAATATTCATAAATAACACATTGACCCCTTGATATACAAATTTACTTAATTTCCTAATTATATGGCAGATCTTATTTGGGACAGTTATCGTTATCTGAATCCCCAGATAAATATAATGGCATTTGAGGTAATGATGCGTTTTCAAATGATTTTAGCGTTTTAAATTACTTAATACTTTCACTTAATTGCAGATTTAAAATTAAATAATTCCATATGCGAGTTAGACTAGCCGTTGTATATGAAGGGGTTAAAATAAGCCTATGCATGCAACTGAGGGAATAAAACTCACCTTTTGGTATGAATATTAGCTTGTAATAACTTCGAATTAAGAAAGTATTTAATAGTACATAGAATAGTCAGAAAGTATATAAATAAAAAGGAAAATAAGTGAATTCATGTTCAAGATCTAATATTTTTTTTTCAAATAAAATGCATTGGTTTTTTTAAGCCTAAATATATATAGAAAAATAAATACAAGGCGCATCTAACGTTTAAGCAGTCCATTTTTCATATCTTATATAAAATAGTAAGTTTGTACATATTGTTGCGAAATTTTCTTTACAGGGGTTCGTTTGGATAGTGGGAGTGATATAGTGTAAAGAACGCTCAATCAGCAAGCAGAAGTAGAATAAAAACAACAACGTTTATTTACACGAAGACACACAGGACAGCACAAAAGCGACAACTATATACAGCACAGAAGACGATTATCTTCACCCGAGACGTGTAGCATACAACAGCATACAACCAGAATCTACTGCAGACAGTAGCGCACAGCTCAGTTCAGCACGAGCTTGACTCAGTCGCTTCCGACTCCTCCGTCTTCTACTTCTCCGACTCTGGCTCGGATTACTGACTTTTCCGCTCCGTCTTCGGACTACTCCGTCGTCTCCCCGACTACTGGCTTCGTCGTCTCTTAGGCAGCGGCGGTCGCTTCCTTTTATAGGTCTCAGGAGGCGGGGCTAGAAGCCTCTCAACCAATCAGGAACGTTCGAGGCGTATCTCAGTTCCTACTGGACGGATCGGGAAAATTCTCGAAGATTCGGGTATTATCTATTTTGGCGCTAAAGTCGCCAAATTTGTCGCCAAGTCGCTAAATGGTCGCCAAGTTTGTCGCCAAGCTCTGGAACCTCCGACGCGCTAGTCCCATTCAGATGACTGTAAAACTTTCTTTCTATTGATGGAATAAACTATGCTGGGAAGCCGAATTGCAGATTTGTAACAATATATTTAGAAAATATTTTCTCCGGCCTTCTTAAAAAACAACATGTATCTTTTCTGCATTCTATATCGTTCGTGTCCGAACTATAGTAAATTTTTATTGAGTACGCGCACTTATTTTCCTCGGATTCGAAACACATCTTAATTCTTGCTCGTTCTTGCAATCCTTACTTAACAAATATTTTAGGTAGGGGACTAAGCAGAAAAATCGAGTTTTGGAGAAAACATCGAATGTTTTTTTTAATTCTGGATTTCTAAAATTGTTACTTTTATAAAACTTTTTGTTTCAACATTCATTTTATATAGCTTCTGATATAAAATGGCAAGAGTATTCATTTGTCCATTTAGCATGACACGTCATTCTGGTACAATCTGTATTTCTATCTATATACTACAATCTAGAATGAAATATGACTATATTTTTTTCTAAAATTAGATCGCAGAGAAATTAAATCTCAAGAGTCTCATAAAAAATAGACTCAAATATTGCCAATTTTTTGATGGTTAGTTAAAGAAACTGAGAATCAGTTTGTTTTTTTACAAATATCTTTATAAAGTTTTAACAATGAAAAAAAAGGATCAGCATCTAAATAAAAAAGAATTAAATAATACTTGATTTCCTTTAATTAAATGTAAAATTAATTATTATGAGTTATTTTGAAGTCAAATTAAATATATTGTGCTCGCCCCCCTGTCAGATTTGTCTCGCTCCCCCATCGGCAAATCTCTACAGCCACCTCTGTTTAAACTGAATATTTTTAAATCTATTCAGATGGGATGAATCAATCTGCACAATTAGAAAATCATGTAGGAAGAGCCTTCTGTATCTTCAAACAGCAGAAGTGACTTCCTGAAACTTTTCCCCATATTTTGTAAAAAGGTATATTCCTTTACCCCCCCCCCCCCCAAAAAAAAAAAATTATGTACCTTGAGCAAGGCCATGATAATCATGAAAACTTAGAATTTCATTTCAGAATCTCACATATAAGTTTTTTATGTTTTAAAGTATAAAAAGAGAAAAACAGTACTTGTATATTAGCGAACCTTAATCATGAAAGATCCTTGGCACGCGTCTAATGATTCATACCAAATCTAGCGTGAAATCTTTGGAGTTTTTTTTTAAATTTATTATTATTATTAATAATAATCGTTAGCATTCTGCTGATAAATAAATACCAGAAACATGAATATTTATTTTAAACCTCTTTTTTCTGACCGAATGAAACCAAAAGCTGAAATAGAGTTACAATTATTGGTCTCAAGATCGCATACTGAATTTCATCGATGTATGTCATTGTGTTTACATATACGAAAATGTACAAGATGACTGACAGAATTTTGTTCAAAATTTGATCGGCATCTACATTTTGGATGTTAAGCTTGTGTACAGAATTTTATAAATCTAGCTGGCTACTTTTTGTAATTATCATTTATACGGAAAAAGCACAGATAAAACTTTCTTTGCATAGATGTCATTCCAAATTTGGCAGAAACCTACAAATTAAGTGAGGTCTAGCTCAAAATATTTTTGAATTTTAATTTTCATAGGCAGACAGAATTGCTTTAAATGCTTTTTCCCCCGGACTGTGGAAGGCCTAAAAGTTATTAATCAAAAATTTATTAGAATAGTCAAAATCTCTAATTCAAATGACAGTTATAATACTTTCTCTTTGTATGCTTCCTATAAGAGAAAATAAAAATAGAACCCCAATGGATAAAATAAACAACTTCAAAATAATAATTATGATTTCCATTCCGAAGCCCAAGTGATAGTTTATATACACTTTGTATTTGTGTGAGATAGATTTTATTATACAATCCTATAAATATCTATACTATACTATAAAATTTGAAACTCAATACTAAAGTTAATTCAATACATATTCATCATAAATAAAAAAAAAATGCTTACCGGATACATTAACAATCATACTGGAATCAAAAGAAATGAGGACCTTTTAGCACTAACTGCCCAACAGCATTGGGATGGTTGGGATATCCACACGATCTTGACCGACATCCAGAATGTCGGATAGTATCGTGGGGATATCATACAATATCTTATGCTAATAGGAAAATGAAATCTGACTGAATGAGCAAACCCTATTAGTACAAAAGATCAAACAACATTACTGCGATATATACTCGATGTTGGTCGGCATTCAGAATATCGGATAGCATCGTGGAGATATCGTACAATGTCTTAGGTCAATAGGGAAATCATTTTCTAGTTACATAAAGTTTCTTAAAAATGATATAGAGATACGGTCAAGTGGAGAGATAAGTCTATGACAGCAAGCTTCGAAGTTTTATTCTCTTTGGAACTTGGCCCGTTCCTCTATTAGCACAAGATATTTATGGTATATCCACAACGTTATTCAATTTCTGAATGTCAACCAGTATCGTGAAGATACCAAAACAATGTTTTAAGGCTTGGTTTGGTTACATTAACGTCCCGTTTTGAAGCAACACTAGGGCTATTTTGGGACGGACCTCGTAATTTTGAACCACGGTCAGATGACGAGGACGACACCTGAGCTGGCACCCCCCTCTCCACACCACACCACACCAGCGGGAGGACGTTTGGTCAGGACGGATTTAACGTGCAACTGACCCCCTTACACGACGGTTCTTCGGTGGAATCGGGTCACGAACCTGAAACCCTGCGGTTCCGAAGCCGAGACCTTACCACCAGGCCACCGCGGCCCCAATGTTTCAAGGCATTTTGTGCTAATAGCTTTCGATCTCTTTAGAAATTCAACAGTTTAGAGCGGATAGTGATGATTTTAAGAAGCCACTACACTTTGTACAATTCAGTCACTCAGTTCTTCCTGATGAAACCAATGCGACATCTAGAATCAATTTGGAGTAGTATATACCCATTAAAATATCCAGGACAGAAATCAAATTGCTAATAAAACTCCTAAGAGATAACGAAAATGTCCTTCGATTGCTTTATGCATGCTCAACAAAACCTCCAGAGTAAGGAAGTCGTATAAGATTTCTAATAATTATGCACACTTTTAATCCTCTAATTCCAGATGATAGTCAAAACCTGAATACAATTATATGCAGTATTTTTCTGCATACGGAATGGTTAAATTGACATTTCTTACTATCATTACGAGTGCGAGAAAGCCACAACAATCACTAATCGACTGTTGTAATCCTCTGTTAGCTTTAATATGTGCCTGTCTACTTTAAGCTAAATAACAAACAGCGCATGAATGGAGAATACTAAGGTGATATGATTAGGAATTCATTATTACACTGATGAATATGCATTACACAAGTAAAAAAACATTTTTTGCATTAGAAGATTCCAATTATAACAAAATTAGTTTGAAATATTTTCCGTGCAATATTATTCAATTTATGATTTAAATTATTTCCTGAAAAAGTTATTATTGCCAGAGGTAACGTAGATTTATGTACGGTATATATTAATACTTCTCACATTCAAATCAATGCAGAATAAGTAGTAAATATAAATTTAAAAAAATACTTTCCGAGTTCTTATTTTAAAAATTCACAGAAATACAAATTTTATGCCGGGTTAATCAATTTTTTACTGAAGCGAAAGCAATTCATCGTTGTCAAGTGTGAAAAGCCGACATTTCTCTCTCGAAGACCCCCGTGGTGATAGCCCGATTAACGTCTTCGGTTGAAACAGAAACCGGTCCAACAGTATAGATTTGGTTTCGTTATATTAACGTCCTGTTTAAAGCAACACTAGGGCTATTTTGAAACGGACCTCGTAATTTTGAACCGCGGTTAGATAACGAGGACGACACCTGAGCTGGCACCCCCCCTCTCCACACCACACCAGCGGGAGGACGTTTGGTCATGACGGATTTAACGTGCAGCAGACCCTCTTACACGACGGTTCTTCGGTGGAATCGGGTCACGAACCTGAAACCCTCCGGTTCCGAAGCCGAGACCTTACCACCAGGCCACCGCGGCCCCCACCAGTATAGAATTTACTCAGAGAAGTTAAATCTACTCTTAGCTTCGGAGCCGAAAGGTTCTAAATTTGAAACTTGATTTCCGTCATGTATGTGCCCTGTTAAAGGTATTGGGTTAGATGTTCTTCCACTGATTTACTGCCAAAGCTTAGAAAAAGAGGTTATAGGCTCAGGTGTCGCTGCTCTCCTCATCGAAACATTATTCAAAATTATAGGTTTTCCCTTAAATAGCTCTTCAAAACGTTGCTTCAAAATCAGGCATAAATAAGATTAAACAAAACAACAGCAAAAATTGTAATTGATAATAAACTTTCTATCAGATTAATTTTGATTTATATTAATATTTGTATTCAATCACACAAAAGGAGTACTTCGCAACAAACTGCAATTTGCATTCTATTTATAGTTTTCATTTTATTGTTGAATTATTCATTGTATACATTTTAATTTTTTTTTTTTGCCTTTTATTATTTTTCATTTTCTTTATTCTGTTGTTGAACCAATCAAGCGCAAAAAGGTATTCTCAGTTCTTATCCGAAGGTTCTAATGTGGGTGGAAGTATTATGCAACATTCTGAGGAGCATTATTTTATAGTATTATTGCAGACAAATATTATTAAATAGTAACTGGATTTTTTTTTTACTGAAGAAAATTATTACCATAGCGAAATAAAATTGGATTAACCTTTAATTTTCAAAATAAAAAAAAATTATATAAATGGAAGTTTCTTATTGAGGAAAACTTCAAAATTGTTCTTTCGAGTTTTCTTTTAAAAGTGTTCGTTGAAAATAACCTCTTGAATTTTGCCCACACGTAGGATTAATATATCTTCTGCATCATTTGCAGTAAGCAAGTTATTTTGAACCTTGTCTGAACACTAGAAGGTGCTTTGTACCAATTTCATTTATCCCTCCCAAACAGCAATTGCTCATTCCGTACATGCTAAGAATGCTTCTTTTTAAAATACTTACCCCCTCCCCCAAAGGCCCACAAAGTAATTAATAAATTATCGTTGCGTTTCTTGATTGCACAATAATTCATTAATTTAGTGAAGATTGTGGTCTGGGTGAAATGACTTGAAGACACATGTTGTCTTTTCTGGGGTTTATTGGTAACATCAACAACAAAAGGCACATGAAAACGCCATAGTGTAGAAGGCCTAGAGAACTACACATAAAACTCTCTCGGGAGAGCCGAGATACCCCCCCTCCCTAGTACAGGAGTCCAGTTCGCTTGTAGTCTGGAAAAAAAATATACTAAACAACAACAGGGAGACCACGTGATACATGATTGGCAGCTAGTTCCGCTCAGGAAGATCACGTGGTTAACTGAATTCTTAACATCCTGCCCCCGGATGAACCAGGGGGTTCATCAAAATTTCCTAGAGAAAATAATTGTATTTATATTTCATGAATTGTAAATTTAACTTCAAAAAAGTTACCTGATAATTTAAAACAAATTAAATAACAATTAAATTCAAGAGAAAATATGATAAAAACATACTCCAAGAAAAAATATGATAAAAAAACATAATGTAAGGGAAAAAAATATATGATAAAAAAACATAATGTAAGGGAAAAAATATATGAAAAAAAAACATTTGAAATAACAAATATATACATTAAACAATATTCAATATTTTTACTAGCTAAATAATTAATATTCTAGAAATTAAGTACATGATACATATAATAAAATTATTATCACAATTTTACTTCTTAGTCCTGAATTTCTAAATTATACAACAATTGTACAGGACGTTTAATAATTGATGCCTCAGTTTTAACTTGGCAAGCCCTCACCTTGCCATCTCTTCCGGGAAATAATTCAAGAATTTTTCCTAATTTCCAGAAATTTCGAGGTAGATGATCATCTTTAATCAAGACTACATCATTAACTTTAAATGGCGAGATCTTTTTACAAAACTTGAATGGGCCGATCTCAAATTCAGCAAATACTCCTTTTTCCATCTAGACCAAAATGATCTCATTAATTTTTCTAGATAATTAAATGCTTTTATTAAGCATTTCCTGGAAGAGAGATTCGAATCAAGGTAAAGTCTTACAGAGGGCAAGGAGGTAACACGTTTCCCTAGAAGAAAATGTGCTGGAGTCAGAGCAATCGGTTCTTTAGTGTTACTACCAACATAAGTAATTGGCCGAAAGTTAATCATGCCTTCAATCTCGGTAAGGACAGTCAGCAACTGCTCAACAGTGAGACATGATTTTCCAAGTGTGTTTCGCAGAGCAGTTTAGAGCAGTTTTCACAGTACGTACCATTCGTTCGTAAAACCCACCCCACCAGGCGGCTCTTTCAACAATATATTTCCACTTAATTCCGTTAGCAGAGTAAAAGTTTTTTACATCTGCATGATTCAAAACATTCCAAATGAGTTTTATCTCTAATTCTGCACGTTTAAAGGTGCGTACATTATCAGAGCCACCACAGAGCACAAGCCACGTTGAGAAATGAAGCGTCGGAAAGCTAGAAGAAATGTATCGGTAGTCAAATCACTGACCAGTTCTAGATGAACACTTCTTGTCATTGCACAGGTTATCAACAAGATATATTGCTTGTTAATACTATCTTTAACGAAAAGAGGGCCAGTAAAATCAACTCCGATGATCGTAAATGAAGCTGACTGTTCAACACGAATGTCTGGAAGTGGCGCGATCACTTGATTTCCGGGAGAAGAGTTGAATCGTTTACATAAAGCGCATTTTCCAAGAAGAGATTTGATGGTTTGTCTGGCTTTTAAAATCCAGAACTTCTCTCTTATCCGCCCCAACGTATGGGATACACCAGAATGAAAGACTCTTTTGTGAGATTCCCAAATTAATAACTCTGTTAATTTAGCCTTGGGAGGGAGTATGATTGGATGCTTTTCATAGGTCGATAAATGGGTTGTTTTCCCTAGTCTTCCTGTGACTCTAAGGACGCCATTATTATCAAGAAAAGGGTTTAAACATAATAATTTAGAGTCTCTTGGGAGAGGTTTATTATTTTTCAAGCACTTAATTTCGCTAGAGTAACAATCGTTTTGGATTATTCTCACCCAAAACATTTCTGCGTCGGAAAGTTCTTCGTCCTCCCTTTTCAACGTTTTTCTTTTTAAGAGTATTTACAAAACGCAATATCCAAGAAGTCACTCTTAGCAATTTAAGCAAACAGCTAAATTTTTCTGGATTTATTATTTTTTCTTGAACAATAGCTGTGTTAATTATAACGCCGGATTTAAATTCAGATGCAATTTCTGGCTCTATAGAATCCTGTTGAAATCCCTTTTCTTTGGGCCATAGGTTTTCCACGTTCCTCAACCATTCAGGACCATGCCACCAGCTTTCAGAGGTGATCAAATCCTTGCTACTAATCCCTCTAATTAACATGTCGGCTAGGTTTTGCTTACCACTACAATGCCTCCAATTACTGGGGTCTGTAATTTCTTGAATTTCTATGACTCGATTTGAAACAAATTGTTTATATTTTGATGCTGAACCCTTTATCCAGTGGAGTACAATCGAGTCACTCCACAAAATAAATCTTTCAAGATCTTTGAAAAAATTTTTAAGATGTTTTGCTATTCTTGAAGCAGTTATAGCACCCATTAACTCAAGTCGAGGAAGAGTCAATTTTTTGATTGGTGCTACCCTAGTTTTTGAAATTACAAAACTTGTCTGAAAAGAGTTCTTGGAAGTTTTATACCTAAAGTAAGCAACAGCTCCAAAAGATCTTAAGGAAGCATCAGAAAATACGTGTAACTGTAAATCTTCCTTATTTATAAAGTTTGTGTCTGGAAAATAGTAACGTGGGATTTTAAAATTTTGCAAATCTTTAATTTCTTTACACCATGCATGCCAGTTTTCTTTTAATTGTCCTTCCATTTCATCCCATCCAACACCAGCTTGCCATAATTCTTGTAAGAGACATTTTATTCGAATCGGGAAGGGAGATATAAATCCAGAAGGATCAAACAATTTTGCAGCAGTATGAAGCACATTTCTTTTTGTGCATTCGTTGTCATTCAAGTTTGACAACAAAGATCTTAAATCTAGTCCCAAAGTATCGTCGGTATTGTTCCACACAAGTCCTAATACTTTCAAATGCGAAGCAGCCTTTTCATTAATTTCAATCATGAAATCAGAGTTTCGCTACAAATTTTTTAATTCTTCAGAATTAGTGTCGAATTTTCTCATCTTTCAACATCGATACAGCATCGGAAGACAATTTTAACGCATCTTGTACAGTGGGACTTCCACAAAAGAGATCGTCAACATATAATGATAATATAAGAAACATAAATAGTTCCTATCCAATTCCGCAACTTCCATTTGTAAAAAAGCCCGAGCAATATCTCCACAAAATCCAATTTTATGCTCTCTAAATTTTAATATAATATCAATAAGGTTAGGATTTAAATTTTCTCCTGAAAGAAGGCATTCATTTAAACTAATATTATTACCTTGCTTACTGCTGGCATCATATACTATCCTAGTTTTTGTACTGGAAGAAGTTTCCATTAAAATCTCTCTATGCGGCATTACATATCCAGTAAAACATTCGTCATGACACATCTGAATTATGCCTTCATTAATTTGCTCTTGCATAACAGCATTATACCTCTCAAACAACGCTTGATCCTTATTAAATTTTTTCTCTAGAGCAATGAATCTTTTCCGCAACGTCAAAATTATTACTTAATTTTTCTTTAATTTCGTTTGTTTTCCATTGCAACGGTGCTTCATATCGTTGTTTTTTATTTTAAGCTCTTTTCCGAAATCACCTAAATTATCCCTGGATTTATTTTCCGAAGTCCCATCGAGCAAGAAAGAATCTAACTCCCACAAGCGCTTCAGATCAGTTTCCACTACAGCACAAGATACAGTAAACACGGAAGAATGTTTTCTTTTCTGCAAGTCTGGGATTTGATCAATCAAAGTGTCGGCTGCAAGAACAAGTTTTTATTTATTTTTCTTGCTTCTCCCCTTAGAACATTGCACAGATAGTCAACGCACAGCAGGATCTGGATAGGGGTGGAATTTTCGAGGGAGTCAGAGAGGATGTAGGTGGCTGGAATGACTCTGTTTACATGTTTGAGGTCAACGTTCGAGTATATGTCCGCGCCAGTTATTTCGTCTGAAGCCAAAGCCTCAATGTTTAGGAATTGATAAGGGGGGAATTTGCTCCTTATTCTTAAACGTACAATTTCGAATATTTTCTCGATGGGTTCTCGTTTCGAGAAGGTATAAATTAAAAGCTTCTCTTGGCGTATTGACTTTAAATTCAAGGCTTGTTTCAGATCACTGCACAAGAAGGACTTTTGTGATCCTGAATCGAATAAAAGTCTAGCCATGATCTTGTTGGCACCATTTTCTGCCTGGACGTTAGCCGTTTGAAGTAAAGTCACGTAACTGCCAGTGTTCTCTTCTGCTTTTAAAACGGAAGAAATTACGACTTCCTGGTGGGTTTCGGTTTCAGAAGAGCTGCTTTCAATTTTATTTTTTGGGCAAAACAAGGAAATAATAAAATAGGTATAAGTAAATGGTCATACTTTCCGGATGCAATTCCCATTGAGTTTAAATTTCTTATATATATTTCACTCTCGTCATGCAGTTTTCGTAATCCCTTGAGATTGAAAGATGATTTTACGGGTTCAATTTCTAATAGGCGATTCATGAAATGACTAATCAAATGGTCTTACCTCCCATATCTGTCCTTTAACAGAGATAAACACGATTTGTAATTTTCTTCAGTAAGAGAAAAACCAGAAACAATTTTGTAAGCTTCGCCGGATAAAAAGGACTTTAAATATATGAATTTATCAACATTACTTAAAGAATCATTAGAGTCAATAGCATTATTGAAGCTATTGATGAATTCTAGAAAAGTACTAGCATCTCCACTAAATGTGGGAATTCTTAGCTTTGGCAAATTAATGCTTGTTGCAGGACAGTTAATTCTTACATTAGAACCATTAGCAGCAAGTGGTGGGATAGGTTGATGATCAGTTTTAAACTTATTGATCTTACTTTTGATTTTGAACTTAGCTTCATTTATTTGCTCTTCATATTCAAAAGAGCTTTGAATTTCTATTTCAAACAATGCACTATCAGAAATTAAATCCTCAATTTCACTGTTAAGGCTTTTGAGGTCTAATTGTTTTGCTTCTAAACTCGATAAATGTTCCGAAAGTTGTTCTTCATCACTTTCCTTTTTAATATCATAACTTTCTAATAACAAATAAACCTTGTTAATCAATTTTGTACAAGCAGTACGAGATATCTTGCGTTTCGCCTTTAGCTTATCAAGAGTTTCCATTTTCATGCATAAAATAAAGTTTACAGGACCTTTTTAAATGTCCAACGATGAGTTATAATCCTTGATAAATACAGAATTTCAAGAGCACCACGATTATTCACAAATTCAGGAGCATAAACACAATCTTCACCCAGTATACTAATTCCCGGGTTTCGGCACCATGTAAAATAATAAATTATCGTTGCGTTTCTTGACCGCACAATAATTCATTAATTTAGGGAAGATTGTGGTCTGGGTGAAATGACTTGAAGACACATGTTGTCTTTTCTGGGGTTTATTGGTAACATCAACAACAAAAGGCACGTGAAAACGCCATAGTGTAGAAGGCCTAGAGAACTACACATAAAACTCTCTCGGGAGAGCCGAGATAACACTCCCCCTAGTATAGGAGTCCAGTCACGGTCCAGTTCGCTTCTAGTGAAAAAAAAAAATACTAAACAACAACAGGGAGAGACCACGTGATACATGATTGGCAGCTAGTTCCGCCCAGGAAGATCACGTGGTTAACTGAATTCTTAACACCTGCTGGTTGAAATCTTGTGATCCTACGAGATTCGATACATGTGTAGAAGGGACACTCCTCTGGGCCGATCAACTGTGAAGTCTTACTCAGCATCTGGAGGGGTCCACCTCATAATCATCATCAAGGATAAACCCAGCCAGGGAAGCTTTCGAATATCAAAGGGGCAGCGTGTCCCTTCTTGCAAGACACCAGGGGTAAATTATCTCAAGAAACTCGCAACTCCATGGTAATTATGTCCTTGGGATTCGATACAACAGCGAACAGATTTTATGGGGCAATTAAGATATTGCTAGGAAGTACACATACAGAAATGAAATATTAAAGCATTACTAGTACAACAGTTGTACTGCACATCATTAAAATGTTATTACATTTAATATACAGTAAGCTGCAAAATTAAAATGTGTCAAATCAAAAGTTAATCTCACAATTATGTTAAAGGGTACTTATGTGTCATTAAGTATTTCTGAAAAGCAAAACCAAAACCACATTTATATGTTCTCAACAGTATGTGCAAATTCATTCATGGAAAGATTCTCAAAGTTGTAATTTACCAAAGAAGGATGAAAAAAACTTCAAGACACAATATAAATGAAAAAACAAGAAAATGATGAATTTATGGCTATAAGCAATATTGTTTTGAAAAATTGTAATCTAATTTTAATAGTTATTTTAAACATAGCTTATGTCTATATAATATATTATGCAAAATTATGAGTTAAATCTTAAAATATAATTTGTGTATACATATTATGTGAGACTTAGTCATGCTTTACAATAAATAAATATGTAATAAAATTTTTTCTTCTAACAAATCAATGTGGAGAGAGACAAGTAAAAATCAACTTGTTTGAAAAAATGCCCAAAGTTTATTCTCGAATACAAATGCAAAAGTTTGATTTACACAGAAATACATTTACCAATACAAAATTTCCATATATAACTTGCAATAAACATTTTGATACAAACATTGTTTTTATCAAATCTATTGAAATTCACCTAGCTTAGTACAAAATATTTGAAATATAGGTACTGCAGTTCGATCGCAACAATTCTCACTAAGCTCTAGCTAAAATCAACATTCATCTGTACATACAAATGGATTAACTTTATTATAATCAATAGAAAAGCATGAAACATGAATAAAATTGTAAAGCTATGAGCAAAATTCAGCATTAAAAATTATGATTAAAATGCATCACAACTGTGAAATTTAATGTAAACTACTTTCGCCAATATTGTCAGAGTAAATTAAAAAAAATAGAATACATATCAATATTTTCTACATTTCCAATTAAATTATCATAGAAATGAAATAGAAGCTTATTAAAGACAATAAAATGTTATTTTCTACATATGTTCTGCAATGATAATTTAAAAAAATGAATGAGAAAATTGCATTATAGATGATTTTTTCATGCATTTTAAGCAAAATTTAAATTGCTTGTATATAACAAAAACACAAAAAAGCACAAGACAACACACCCATAACCACTAAACTAATTCACAACCTAAGAAACAAGAATTGAAATAGCTCTTAAAGATATCAAGAATAATCTTTCATACAATATCATTTTATAATGTTTGATTAATATTTTTTTAACAATTGAATGAAACAAAATTAGTTTTTGTTTACATTTATTTATATTCTTTGGATTAAGGATATATTTAGAGACAACACACACAATACAAGGCTATAAGAGAGATAGAGAGGGAAAAAAAATCACATTAACATCAAACTTTGAATGACAGATTTAAGAGAATTTCAAAATATTGGTAAAACCTTAAAGCAATTAAAAGAGTCAACACTAAAAATATTAGGAAGAAATAATTTTCTAAAAATTGAGGATATATAAATTTTATCAAAATCAGCATAAGTACAGAAGTATCACAGGATTACGATTAATACATTATTCTCATGCACATTAATCTTTGAAGAGAAACAAATTCAATTTCATTGAAATAACAAATAATTAAATGATCGATCATACTTTTTTTCATACAAAATGTAATTTTTCAAAACATATTAATGATTAATAATTTAAAAACAACTATATCAAATTATAATTAAAAACATTTTAATATTTTAAATTATTTTTTTATTAATACTAAATTGATAGGAATACTATAAAATTACAATTACTCTTGGCAGAAAATGAGAAAATTCCATAACTTTTGACGATCTAAAAACAATTGTTAAGATTACCAACAAAAGATTTTTGGATTAATAACTCCACACAAATAGACAGCTTTATGTAGCAAAATTAATAAAATTTTCCTTCTTACCATATTTTTTTTCTATTGTGCATAGTTAACAGGTTCTGAAATTACCTATCCTACCCACTTCGTTTTTATGCATGAGGGGAAAAAAAAAAAAAAAAAAAAAAGCTACTAAACATCTCTGTAATTTCAGTCAAATTACATTACTCTCTCCAACTTTCCCGAAGGATAAAATAGAACAAAGCTGAAATGATTGTTTTGAACAATACTTCAAAGTTTAAATATTATAATTTAAATATTTGACAGCTAAGTAAGAAAAAAAGACTGAAAACATATAGAAGATACCTTTTTATCAGCAAAATCATATCTAATACGTATGATTACAGATAATGAAAGAAACTGAAAAGCTTCCAATCTCTAAAATATGCATACTAAATTTGGTTAAGGAAGGACAAAGATTAGAAAATATAAAATTAATGATACATGGAACATTTTAATTTAAAACAAATATTTTTGTAGGGGATCAAAACTTTTCAAAACAAATAAAATCTGTTTCTAAAAAAAATTCTCAAAAGTTTCCAAAACTAAAGACAAAACAAATATGCACACATAATACATCAAAACAATTACTTAGATTGAATTTTTTAAATTCAATTTCTACAGTCAGAATGACATTAAACGAGCCTATCAATATAGGTACAAAAATTAATTCATGTATCACATAGGATAACTTCCATCAGAGAAACAATTTGATAATTTCCTTTATCATAAAATTCCATATATATTTCTTTAATAATAAAAGCCCATTTTTAAAAGAAAATCTCCCCTTTGATATAAAATAAAAACTTTTAATGTTTAATGTTTTGAAATAGAATTGATTTGAACATTTCTAATAAAATTACCAGGAGATTTAACATAAATGCTGCAAGTATCTTTAATAAAAAAATCAATATTATATATATATATATATATTATATATATATATATATATATATAGCAATAGTTAATTTTATAAAGAGAATAATAAGCATTGCGTTTTTAAAAAAACAAGCACAAAAAATATTTTTGAATACGACAGTAAATCTGAATAAATTTTGCAGAGTTACATGATATTAATACTTTGATCCCATAATGAGCCAAATGCTTTGCAAAGTAGCAAATAACAAAAAAAGAATACTTTCACAATTATGTTTGTAATATTTAAATTTTATAACAGACTTTAAAATGTTATTAATAATATACGTCTTTGGTTTAAAAAAGTAAAGGCTTTGAAAAGATTTGCATCCTTTGATAATCAAGTTCCCAACTTAGTTAAAACTACTCATTTTCAAGCAGCTCAGCTTTAAAGGATATAATACCCGAGATCAATTAACAGACTAGAACTTGAAAAGCTGTTTAGCAGAACTACTGTAAACTTTTACGATGCAACACTAGCTGCTGGCATTTCTTCAGAATTCCCTTCTATTTTCGTATTATTTTCAACCACAATCTTTGAATCTGAATTCACTGGGGCTTCATCTTGTTCTTTAACTATCACTTCTTTATCATTAGCCTCAAGAATAAATTTTTCTTCCTCACAAACAGGAGTACTTTCAGGAACACTTTGTTCATTTTCAACAACTGGATCATTTCTCTTTTCATTAGATTTGTCTTCAAGAGGCAAGTTTTTCTTTTCTTTCCCAGTAGCAGCATTTTGAGAAGCTTTTGACAAAGTATTGGTTTTAGGAGGTAATTTTGCTATTGTTTTATTAACTTTTGGCACATCCTTTTTATTAATATCATTCTTAATGGGAGCAGGGCGTGGTTTGGCTGCAGCTGGTTTGTTACTAACAGATGTAACATTCTTGGCAGGAATAGTTGCACTTTTGAGGATATCTCTCTTATTCAGAACATTTTTTCTTTCTGATATTTGCTTATTTACAGTATCTTTTGTTTCCTTAACATTCGATTCTTTAGGATCTGGTTTTTTAGCAGGGGGAACAGCAGTTTTTCTGATCATTGTAGAAACTGGTTTTGTTTTTGATTCTGATACAGGAGGTTTTGCTAATGTTGAGGATTTAGTTATAGTTTTATTAGGAACAGTTGAACTGGCAGGTCGACTTAAAGTAGTACTCCGTGCAGTAGATGCCACATTTGATTTATTACTTTGAACGGTAGATGATCCCTTTGAGGCAGGAACTGTAGTACCAGTAGGTCTAACAGTTGTTTTACTTCCAATACCACTTGCTGCAGACTTCGGTCTGGCATTACCAATAATTGGTGAACTGCTGACAGGTTTTGGAGTTGAAAGCTGACTTTGTCCTGTAGCTGAAAGAGTAGCAGATTTACTAGTAGACATTGTATTTCGTACGGTAGTAGACTTTGTAGAGGCAACTGAAGCCACTTTATTAACAGATGATACAGGAAGCTCTTTCTTTACTCTAACCATAGTAGTTGGCTTAGTAGATTTTTCAACAGGAGCTTTGGGTAAAGTAGATGGTACATTTCTGACTTTATTCTTTGAATCTTTTGGATCCAGAACTTTTTTCTCAGGTAAAGGTTTCTTGGTTTTATCAAGCGGAGCAGCTTTCAATTTACTCTTGCTATCAAGTGAAGGTTTTAATGGTTCTTTCTTTGTTTTAAGTGTTGCATCAGACATACTTGACTGTTTTCCAGTTTTGGTCAATGTCTCTTTTGGTTTGGGTTTTCCACCAGCAACTGTGTTTCCTTTCATATAACTCCAACCACCATCTTTCTCAGAATCTGAGTCAACATCTTCAGTTACTCCTTCAGCTTCTGGAATACCCTCAGGTAAAGCCTGGAGGTCAACAGTTGTTTCAGCAGGACATTCATCCACAGAATTAACAGATAATACAACTGCTGTAGTTGCAAGTTCAGTATTTGCATCACATATTAAACTATTTCCGATTTCAGTTGTATTTTTTGGGCTGGCTAATATATCATTCAAAATTTTGGCAGCATTACTTACTTGGTCTGGTAATGCATCATTACTTATTCCAGATGTATTTTCTACAGATACAAGAGTGCCAATTGATGCTGAAGCATCTTCTTTCACAGGACTGCTTTTCTCAGCTGTATCCTCAATTTTGTTACTTTTATCCAATGCTTCATTCTCCAACAGGTTTTCTACTTCAGGTGCTTTTTGTGGTGATAAAGTCATACCACTTAAATTAAATAACTCTTTTGATTGATCCAGTAACACACTGTTATTGGTTTTATCTATATTATTTGAACTTGCAGGTAAATCATGGGTAAATAAGGCACCATCACTTAATCGATTTGACAAAGTAGGATTTTTACTTTTAGGACTCTCTGGTGAATTCTTTAAATTTAAATCCTCATTCAATTTGAAAGGACTTTCATTAGAAATGAATGGACCATCATCTGAAATCGGACAACCAGGAGTTACATCTTTTAACAAATCCTCTTTTATAGAGTCATTAGATGGATTTTCATGCAGATTTATAGAAAAAGATTCATCTACTACATTGATTGCATCTGCAGTATTTATTGCTGAAGTAAAAGATAATTCCAATTTCTCATCCTTAGAAGCAGGTAAATCCTCCAAAGGAGGAGCAGATGCAATATTTGTATCAAGTTCAGACCATGGTTCTACAATATTATTAACATCTGATTGCATATTTGGACTAGGACTCAGATTAACATACTCTGTTGTTTTTTCAATAAACTGGGGTTCTGGTTCATTAGTGGATGAAGAAGTATGTGTTAAAAGATCTTGTTTACATTCATTTCCTAATGAAATTAAGGAAGTATTAGATTCCTCCGGTTTATTAATTGATTTATCTGCACATGAGAAATCTTCTGATGCTACATTGTCAGTATCAATAAGATTAGGAATAGTATTTGGAAGATCATCCACACTTTTAATGACAGAAGATTCATTCTTTTCATTTACAGGTAGCGTTTCACTTGGAGCAGATTCAGGAATAGCTGTAGTTTGATTGGTCTGACCCTGATTTTCATTGGAAATAAAAGATTTCATCACAAATGGTTCCGCATATGGATTTAATTTATGTGTAGAAACAGGAGATATATCCTCGGGACTTGCACTTGAGGAAATTTGCTTCACTGCTGTTTCAATAGTATTTGAAACAACACTTGATGCTATATCAACTGCCTCTTCTGGTGTGATAGCATATTTCGTATCTTCCAAAGTTAAAATATCATTAGTTTCTGCCAAACCAAAAGATGAGCTAATATTAACTGCTGCGGAATCTGAAGCAGGCTTAGGTTCAAGTGATAGAGAACTAAAATCCTGGCTCAAATCAGAACTAAGTTTCTCAAAATCCTGTGATGCTAAAACATCATCAATTGGTGGAGTCGGCAATTCACTTAAAGCTGTAGCTTCAGGAGCAAGACAAGAAGGGATTTTTGCTTGAGGTACAAAAATTGCCTCAGAAGTAACTTTCTGAAATGCCACACCTTCTATAGAGCTCTCCGAATAAGGACAGGCATAAGATGGATCAGTAATACCAGCTGAACTTAAAACATTGGCTGTATTCTTTAACTTTTTAGCTGATGCAGCATTGAATTCTAATACTGTTGGCTTAGCACAAAGAGAATTTGAAATTTCTTCAGAAGGACATCCTTTTTCTCCTCCATTCATTTCAAAGAAATTTAACTGTGGAGATACTCGTGTTACAAGCTCAGTTGCATATTCTTTAATTGTTTTACTATCTCGTAAGAAAACAACAACAGCAGTAATATTATCTTCAGAACCTTGCAATTTAGACTGATGAACAAGTTTTGCAGCAACAGCATCTAAAGGTTCGTCAAGGGCACTTCCAGATAGATTATGATACAAAGCAGATGTGACATCTTCAGGAGACATTCCATCCCACAATCCATCACAAGCTAAAATCAAGAAATCTTCTGTTCCATCAAGGTTAATTGTAGTAATTTCGGGTTCACTACAGATGAATCTTTTATGGTCTATGTCACCTGAAATAAAATACAAATGTTATGATAACTGCAATACCATTTAAACAAGAACATAAAAGTAAAGTAAGCAAAGAAATTCCCATAACAGAAACTTTAATAATATAAAACATATGATAATTTTTGAGCATAACACTTGTTATTCACATATGCAAATGAATGGGGAAGTATATTTTATGTAAAATAGGAAAATTTAATTCCATAATTTTAATCAAAGTAACTTAGTTTAATGTTAAGAATGTGATTTAATAATGGCCAGTATTAGTACTACTTATCAGAAACAAGTTCAAAATTATCAAATACCAAATTCTTTAAATATGAATATACATATTTAATTACAGACCCCTGAAGGCATGTTAAAAGACTAGAACTGATACAATATAGATTGTCCTGTTAAAATAAATAGACTTTCTTTCAAATTTTTAATTCTCAGAAAAAAAAATGTTTGCATAAAAGAGATGAGTAACAGTAATTTTCACGGAGGGGAGGGGACTAATTTTGAAAAACTATTAAATGAAATTCTAGACTCAATAGCTAGAGTGCTTATGGATGTATCTAGAATGCAAATTTCATGAAATGAAAGTAGCTAGAAATTTTTGAAATGTTTAGATTAAAACTGGGGGGGGGGGAGGAGTATACATAGAGGTATAATAAACAGAGTAAATTAAAAAAATAATGTATTATAATTCAAATTATAATAGATGTGAAATAACAATGTCCATCAGAAGAATTATGAATTAAAAAAATATGTATGTGATAACTTCAATTTAATCATGACCTCATGTCCTTAAAATTAATTATTTTCTATCTATTTAAAATGAACTTTAAAAAGCATTTTAATTTTTACATTTCAAGAGTATTATAACCTGATGGTAATATGCAACTACTGCATTCAGGATTTAATAGCGCTATATTTAAATGCTGCCAAAAAAATGCTTAACTTTTGATTCTAATTTCACGACTGAAAGAGAAGACTTTTTAAAAATTTACTTTTAATCACTAACATATCACCATGCCCCTCTTTTATTATTTTGTCAGAAGAAAAGCTGCATCAGGCTAAGACTTGCTGACAATAATATCTAGAAACAATTATATTTAAATCCATTTTTAATCTTTCAAAATAAAATGAATTATAGCTTTTTATCACATCTACATTTCCTTCAAGATTCTTCAGAACAACACTTTTGTCTAAAACACATATTACATACAAAATATATATTCTTGGCAATAATATATATTTTGGATATAATTTAAGCAATCAATAAAATGTCAAGTAAAGTGTGATACATTTCCTTGAATTGATGAAGTTTGTTATAACAATCAATAAATTTTCCCATATGGTACAGAAAAGTTTTTTTGAACTTTGGACAAGAAATAACTTAAAGAACAAAATGCTTAAAAATGCAGGAAATAAATGAAAACAGAGAAGGAAAGATAAAAAGGTAAAGGTAAAAAATAATATTAGTTGCTAAAGATAAACAAGAACAACATTTTCAATTCCATTACGCACTCATATTTTTCATCAGTACTAAGAAAGGGAATGAAAAATGAAAATACTAAAAAAAAATAAGTTAAATTTTGTTTAAGCATTGAATAAATTGGCCAAATTGCAGATAATGTAGTAGATTAAAAATTATTACATCATTGATTGTAAAATCAAATTTCACCATACTCATTTCAATTTTTTTTCCAAAATAATATGAAAAAAAAAAAATTTACCTAGAGCACGTGTTACAGCTAATACCCCATTCACTCTTGCTATACCAGTATGACAATTTACTTCACCTCCAAGATCTTCAATTCTCTTACGTTCCTCCTAAAATTAAGAATAATTTTTTTTTTTTTAATTTAACAATTTTAGCCATAAATTTCCATATTATCTAGGTTCCAAAAGGAAATGATAAAATATGGAAAATAATGAGAAAAAATGGGAAATTAATAAATTCTGATTTAAATTTTAATTCTATACATATTTTGAAACATGGCAAAAATAAATGTAATAAAGTGAGATGCCTACTTCTCGGTCAGGTTTATGTGGATTCGTTACAATTACAGGTTTGCCTTCTTTTACTAAAACAGCCTGTGAATCGCCTACCCATGACAAATACAGAGTTCTTTCTCTAATTAAGGCACAAATTGCAGTACTACCACTTTTGAGATTCTATATAAAAAAGATTAAACAAAATAAGACATTTATAAGCTATGTTCTAGAATCACAAAAGTAAAAATATGCACACAATAATTCATCAGAAACTTGCATAATATATTAAACAAAAATAAAAGATATTGACTTCTAATTTACTTTTAAAAAAATTTCTTACCCATTCACTACATTTTTTAAGAAAATTTTCATCTGTGATCTTGTATGCTTCAGTAATAGCTGTTACAGTGTCAGTCAAAAATGCTGGATGTTTTGCAATATTAACATGGAGATGTGCAGCGGCATAACTAGCGGCATCTACTCCAGAATGGCCATCAAATACAGCATAATAACTATGAGCAGGAGCATTCTAGAAGCAATACATTACATGAATTACATTATATTCATACAATTTAGAAAGGGACATAACAGTTGTTTTCAGATTAAAATTTCATTAAAACGTATGCTTATATATATCAATAAGGAGGAAAATCTTTTGCAGTTAATAAATATAAAACAGTTCTTTCTTTTATATGAAAGAATAATTTCACACATCAAAAGATTAATTATTTATACATTTTATTATTCATAACTCATAAGTAATGTATATAATACTAATTTTTTTTTACCCAAATGATTATAAAGTAAAAGGATCATTTTATAACTATTTCAAACTATTTGAATACATAAAAGATAACATAGTCAAAGTTATATTCTTTGAGCAATACATATGGACAATTCATATAAGAAATAAACATTAAGTGTTTAACTTTATTGAACTATATACTTAATATAATTTAGAATAAATGTCTAAATTAAAGAAAATTATAACAACAAGAAATAAAAAATATTTTCACCATTACTTTCATTTTTAAATAAGCAAACAAAAAGTGTTGACTTAAATTTCAGATATTTCATTATAATAAAAATATGCTATAACAAAAATGCATAATAGTGGTAAAAATTGTCATCATAACAAATTTCTCATGTAAGCAAATCATCACACATTTTAAAATTTTTTTTACATTATTTTAAAAGAATATTTACAATTGCTTTTATTTTACTAAATATCCTAAAGTAAATTGTTTTTGCTTACAGACTGTTAAACAGTTCTGTTCTTTATGGAATGTATTAGTATCTGATGTTGGGAATGTTTGAAAAACTATAAAATGCCCAATAATATTTAGTGCATCCATCATATTTATATTACCAATTCAATTAAAAATGAATCTAGTATTTAGTATGAAATATATTATACAATTATTAGAATATACTACAATTCCTTAATTTGTAAAAATAACATACTAAATAATAATGAAAATAATGATTCTTCAGATATAATTTTTTAAAGCTTTTTAACAGAGAAAACAATAAATAAAATAAATATAATTCTATAATTCAGAGGAAGTTCTGAACTAGCAAAAAACTATTCTACACTATTGTATGACATGTCAAATAGTAAGAAAGAAATACAAATTCCAAACAATTTCTGGAATTTTTGATAATAAAATGGTCAATTAGCATAATTTAAAATATGACTCAATAAACTGTATCATAAAATTGAAAAACTCACCTTCAAATCAAGCAATAAATTTAAATCGTGATGAATAACATGACGATCTTCCATTCTCCTCCTTTTATTCCTTATTGCAAATACTGATGCTGTATATGGCAAAGAACAAGAGGAGGAAAATATTTCTTTTCCATTCAAGTCATCCATGAAGGATTGGCAAATAACTGGTAATTTTTTAATAGTTTCAGTGTACAAGGTTAAAGTATTCAGTACTGGAAAGAAAAAGATATTTTATTAATTATAATCATTACATAAGTTGTAAAAGTCAAGTATTCACAACTAAGCCAGTTAAATTATCAGAAATGAATTAAGTCAGACACTGATAATAAGATAAAAATTTTTAAGAATCAAACTCTAGGAGAAAATAAAAGATGAGAAATGTAATATACACTTTAAAAATATTAATATTAATCAGAATAATCAATAAAATGTGAAATGCAAACAAATTTTTTATTTCTCTCAAATATAGGCATTTTATGATCAATTAAAAAAATTAAATGTTTGTTAATCAAAATAAATAACATAATATATTAAAAAAAATTTATAACACTGCTAAATGCCCTTTCAAGTTTTGATCAGGTAATGTATATGCATACTATGATTGAGTATGCTAAATATTAAAAATATTAAATTATAATGCTTATCAGAAGTGAATTATAATATAGTAAATGTGCATAATAAAAAGGCACTTTGAGAGCATCCAACTTTAGCAAATCTTTTTGTTAACACACTTGCTTTAAAATTTCAAAAATTAATTTTCTCATGTAGTAACAAATTAATACAATGAAACTTGCATTTGCATCGTTGAAGTTTTATTATATTACAAGTTCAATTACTCTTTATCTAGAAATACAGAAATATTTTATTATTGTCATGCCAAACCAAAAATATCACCAATTAATAGAAATAACACAATTCAAAACAGTTTGAATGTTAAACTAAAAGACATTACTAAAAACACTATTTTTCCCCATTAGGCACAAATATTTTTTGATTTGGTGGAAGGGAAAAGAAATTTAAATAAATTTATAAAAGTAAATATATATATATATATATATTAAAGTGCAAAATAATTTCAAATAGTAATTAATGATTACATAATACAAAAATAATTTCAAATTTTTCAGTACATCAAATATCTATGTCAGTGCTCAAAGTATTATAGCCACTGACTACACAGATTGACAGAATATAGAAAATTACAATACTGGTGGATGATTAAATGAGGATTTCTTGGCTTGATGACACTAAAGAAAACTTTATTACCTTATTTTTTTGTATGGCCAATTATGGCTTTTGTGTTATTAAACCAGACAAAAAACAAAAATAAAGAAAGTTTTATTACCTTAAACAATTTTTGATAAAATATAAGAGTTGCATTCAATAGAACATCGATTAATAATGTTTAAAATTAAAATCTGTTGAAATGTATCATGACCTACTCCTGTATGAAATCTCGCCTCTAACTATAAACTTGAGCTGCCATTGAATATCGATTTTCTTTATTTCTCTTGTGATACACTACTATTTTCTTATACATGTAGGAAAAAAAAATAAATAAAAGGAAGCCATTATAGAGCTTTATATAATATGTAATGCATTAAGTGAATGCAAAATGATCTAAAATTTAAGCAAAACATGAAATTAAGTTTCTGTATAGAATATAAAATCACACAACAAATATACTTACATTCATCTTTATCTGAATTAACATATTCTTGAGATTGTTCTAAAATGTTAGCTTCAATCTGTTGGGCAGTATTCTTCGCTATAGCAACAGCTAACTGATAAGGACATTTTCTGAAATAAAGCAGAAAAGTGTAAATTTAGAAGTCTTAATGTCACAAATAACAATAACTGAAATCAAAGAAACAGCAAAAACATAAAAATATTTAAATGATTGGTTTTCTTTCTTTATTTTTTTTCTTTTCCTTCTTTCTTTTCTCCAAATATTAAAGGTATATCCTATGAAACTAAGACAAAAAGGAGGAAAATAGGATTAGTCAATTAAATTATTACCTATTTAAAATTTTTATTATACATTACACAATTTTAACTATACATATTCTGATCTTTTACAAAATACTGCAATATATAAATCAGGTAAATAAATATGTAAAACATATAATGAATTAAAAAATATTTTTCCTTCATATAAAATCCCGTTTCCTGCTTACTTTTAACAAGCTAAATACACTGGTCATTTTTAATAACAAGGATTGAAATTTAAATTAATTTACATTAGATTAACTACTTTGAAAATAATTTTTGATAAATTGGCAGGCAAAGTGTAAACATACTTCAAAAATAATACAAATTAAAACAATTCTGCAAACACGATAATATTTTACACAAATTTAATTTTTATTCATTTATTATCTTCAAAAATAATAAATGTTTACTTCGAGAATACTATATAAAATTCTCAAATAAGTATTAAAAATAATTAAAGAATATTGTTAATTTTTCATTTAATCTTATACTTTTTGAAAATCAGGAGTGACTAAATAATTCTCCAAAAACGAGAAACTTTTCCGGTGATTCAATCAAAATTATTCTTATTTCCTGAAATAAACGAACATATCACACGAACAATAAAAAGAAGATAATCGCGCATGGCAAATGAAGGGAAATTCCGTTGCGTCATCTGGTGATGTCATGTTGGGGAAGTCGGATGCCGGAGTCATGCAAAAACACTTTTACAACTTCACCTTTCAACTTAGCGCTTTGCCAACAACAAAATCTATTTAAAGAAGGAAATATTTATTTTAATCTTTAATTCTTTTTCTCTTTTTTTTTATTAAATTTTAGTTTCACAGTTTTGCTTGCATTATTTTATTAACAGAGAAATACATGAATATTTGCACTGAAATGCGGGTTGATTCGAGGGAGACGATAAGGTTGAAAGAAATTAAGACTAAAAATTAATTAATGTTAAGGCAGAAAAACTGCAATAAAAGAAAGGAACCTCAAAATAAATTTATTCGTAGGCCAACTTTTAATTTTCATACATTCTTTATATCCTTTCATTCGGTATATTATTAATCATACACAAAAAACGGCATCGCTTATCTCTCCCCCCCCACACACACACACTTCTTTTGACAATGTGCACACTGCTGATGTTTGTATGCCTCAGTGCTGATAGGATGAGCTCCATTGAGTTAAATAATCTTCATTTCCATTACAGTTTTATCCCTCCCTCAAAAAATCGATTCATGAAATATAAAACTAAATTCCACTCAAACGTCTCAATTGCTTTCATATACGTTTAACATTACATTCAAGATTATTTCATCGTAGTGGGGGGATGGCAATAATATACATTACAGCTTTACCAGTATTATAAATTATAACTGAATCTTGAAAATAAAAAAAGGAATCAGTTCAATACGTGTGAATCAACGCAGTGACTGCTAAAGAGCAGCAATATATGCCAGAACCTCTTTACTGGTTCCAAACATGTTTTAGCTTCTTAGCATAGTACCAGTGGGTATCACACGTCTTGTGCGTTATTGCTTTTCAAATGTATAAGCTAAAATTAAATTATTCGACGACTCAACAATTCGATACAAAAATTACATATTATATACAAACACATCAAGTATTCTACGGGTTCTAATTGAATCAGTAGGATGATACATAGCCGAAATGGAAGAAATCATTTAATTGGACAGCAGAGAAAACTAAAATATAAGGGCTTAAAGTTAAACAAATGAAAAGACTACTCTATCTGTCCAAAATTAAAATTTATTTATTTAGAATTGAGAATGTCATATTACAACTGTTCTTTTTAATAACTTAACTGATTATACCGCCCCAATCTGATATGGGTACAGCAGACACTCCAACACCCACACTTCTTCCAAATAAGAATAAAAATTAATACTATTTATTTGATATTAAAATAACTGAAAAATGACGGAACCTTTAATCAAACCTTAACGTCAACATGCAATTATTTACATAAAAATATCTAAGAACAGCAAATATTAATGGATACAAGCAATTGCAATCAGAAAAAATCTCCAAATATACATTATTCAAAATTTATTATAAAAAGCATTTTAAAGATATTTACACTTTTTTTTCCAAAAATATTTTAATGCTAGACCTTCTAGATAAAGAATCATTAGATCTCCTAGATAAAGAATCACTAGATCTCCTCCTAGATAAAGAACCATTAGATCTCCTCCTAGATAAAGAACCATTAGATCTCCTAGATAAAGAACCATTAGATCTCCTCCTAGATAAAGAACCATTCGATCTCCTCCTAGATAAAGAATCATTCGATCTCCTCCTAGAT
>JAPMOR010025613.1:54445-69002 GCA_026543865.1 Argiope aurantia
CTCCTAGATAAAGAATCATTCGATCTCCTCCTAGATAAAGAATCATTAGATCTCCTAGATAAGGAATCATTAGATCTCCTAGATAAGGAATCATTAGATCTCCTAGGTAAGGAATCATTAGATCTCCTAGGTAAGGAATCATTAGATCTCTTAGGTAAGGAATCATTAGATCTCCTAGGTAAGGAATCATTAGATCTCCTAGATAAGGAATCATTAGATCTCCTAGATAAGGAATCATTAGACCTCCAAACAATAATAATCATATTAACTAAAATAACGCAAAAAAAAAAAAAAGCAGAAGTGGTCTCCCCAAACCTTTCTCGTATACTTAATAAAGGTGTTACACCCCTCCCCTTGCATAAAATAATGGACCTTGGGCACGACCGTAAATGCCAGATAATTATTTTGAGAATCCCACATATTACGATTTATGTGCTTCGTAGTATAGTATGAAAACCGCTGCCTGAGTATTAATATTGTCGAGCTTAGCACTGTTGAACAATAGTTACGAAAAATCGATCGTTGTCGATTATTTCTGGTATATGATTAATACACAAGAACCCGAAAATCGAATGCGTATTTTAAATATTTATTTTCCGACCGCTTGAAACCAAGATTCAACATTGAGCTACAATTGTAATCAAATGATATATAAAATTTCATTTACTTATTTAAATTATTTATTTAATTTATTTTGGATTACAGCATTTATATACATTCAGAAATACAGACCTAAAAATGTTCAACTCTTCAACAGATATGATACAAAATTTGATGCAGATTTGCACAAATTATTGGATTTTAGATGTTGTTCATCAAATTTTATCTTATCGTGTTCATTTGTACTCGAACAGCCGGACAAAATTTCAAAAAAAAAAAAAAAAAAAAAAAAAAAAAAAGTCCGATTGATTAAATGAGTTTCATATTCATCGCCGGAGATTGTACTTGAATAGACTAGTTTTCGATTGCAAAATACAAACAATTCCAATTTATTTCAAAACTAACTACTCATAAAATAATTAATTCTGGAAACATTAAACCGCATTAAATTTTCCCCTAGTAATGTTTTGCAAAAGCAGTTATATCTTAAAGTGGGAATTTTGTTTGATATTTTCATTGTCTCATCCAAATAAAGATTCTAATTATGAAAATCATCATCACAAAAAGGAATATGATCGTATTTTGGTTTAATTTTTTTAAAAAGTAGATTAATATATATATTTTTTCTTTCTTATTTTAGGTTGCAGCCCACCCAAACACGTAAATATCTTTTTTCGCTCCCCAGTAATCTTAATTTAATCTTAATCAGATGGTGCGATTAGTTAAAAATCCTGTTTTAAAACTAGAAAAATGTGAACTCCGTATTCCATGGAACTGATCAAAAAGCAACAGAGGAGTTACGCATCATAAGATATTTGATAAATCTATTTTGATAAGTTAGGAGACATCAATACTATCGTATTTATTGCATTTCTGTCATTTCTTCGTGATTTGTTCACTGTTCTGTACTCTTCGCCCTTTCATCAAACACACTCGATTGTTTGAAATTGAATGTCAGACAATCCAATTGGTTTGAGTCAAGGAATAATACTGAATTGTGGCGAGATGCAAATACCACATCTGAATAGATATCTGATTCGAAGTATGATTGTGTCGCTGACAGCAAGACTGTAATAGAGAGTTAATACGGAATAGCGTGAAAAAGAACCAATAAAATCCCTAGGGAAGGAGTTTAAAAAACATTTTTCTTGGCTGTCTCTCTTAGTTACTTTTAAAATTATACACTAATTTTAGATGTCCCGACGGCGTAACAAATAAACTTCATTTTGGAATTTCTGACGAACTTCAGGTAGACAATCGATTCATTGCTAAAACCGGGCTTTAGTTCCAAGTATTTTTCAACAGTGTATCATCACCAGTTTCAAGACTCAAATCTGGCAGAGATATTAACTGACCAGAATAGAGTATGTGTTATCATTATATGCATTTTTAAAAACAACACTCTAAGTACTATTACGAGATTAACAAGTAATTCGATTGTCTAAATGTTTAAAATACATTAAATATTTACAACGAATATTTCAAATTCTAAGACCAAAATTGAGACACCGATACCCCAGGGAAACATTGTAATTATACTTTCTTGATAAAGATTTATTATTTTTTCATTAAAGATTCAAAATAATATTTTAAACTGAGGAGTATTTGGTACTTTATACATAAGCCTATTTGTAAAAAAAATTTCCCAGTAAAAAGGCGATTCCTGTTTATATGCCTTATACAAGATGGTCATGAATATAACAGCTAATTTCTAGAAAAAAGCATATAACAGTGGTAAGTCAATTGGAATAAATGATTTAAACAAAGTAAATTATTTTTTTATGTTGTTGGAATCAATAAAATGTACCACAGAAGAAAAAGAAAAAAAAAATTACGAAAACAAATTTCTATAGTCTTCGGCTCATATTAGTGATATTTAGAAAATTTTGTTAACTAATACTAAATAGTTTGGAACGTTTGATGGCATAAAACGAATCGATCTACGAAGCACTGAATTTCATCATTTTATTCCACTTCAATGGCCGCCTCGAAGAAGTGGTGCCAGTGGAAATGGCGAGTTCAGTTCAATTCAGTAATATTAACGTCCAGTCATAAAGCAACACTAGGGCTATTTTGGGACAGACGCAATTTTTGAAGAGGATGATACCTCAGCTGGCACTCACACCCCCCTCTCCAAACTTCCGTACCACACTAGAGGGAGGACATTTCGTCCCGACCACACGAGCTTACACGACGATTTTTCGGTGGGATGGATCTCGAACCTGGAATTCCCCGATCCTGAAGCCGAGACCTTACCACTAGGTCATCGTGGCGCTTTTAAAATGGCGAGATATTACCCGAGGCAATCATAAATAAAAACAAATCCGAATTCTTTTTTTTTTTTTTTTGCTTCTTTTCTTTTTTAAATATTTATGCAAAATAAGAGATTTTTGATGAAACAGCTGCTATAGCCGCTTTATTTCTCTCTTATATTAATACGATATATGATTATCTTAATATGATATATTCAACTACTTTCAATGTGTATCGAAACTAGATGTTTACTAGACTTTACAGAAACAAATTCAACCAAAGAAGTTGCAAATAAAACGAATATTGAATTCTATTTTATTTATTATTATTATTTGTAGAATAAGAGGAGGACGGGGGAAAAAATAGTCAAATAAATGGATTTATCGATTGTTTAAATTGGATTGGACAGTAATTTCGTTCAAAAATTAAACAAGCGCTTGAGACCCATTTAGCAACATATTAATATTACCCTCAAGTAAAGTGAACTTTATGTACCCAAGAAAACAACCAACTTTAATTACTATAATTGAACTACTTAAACTATTGAACAGAAATAAATATAAATGATTGAAACAGAAAATAGCGCAGAAAATCCTGATTATGAAAAAAAATTTATGCGGTAATTCAATGAAATAGAAAAAATAAAATAACCGCAAGATAAACATCGGAGAACATTCTCGAATCGGAATAAATACTGCAGAAATTTCCCGTAAAAATGACGCGAGCAACCACTACCTATGATTGACAACTTACAAGCAAAACAAAAAGTCAAAATTCTCCGCCGACGTAACCTTGGAAAGCATTCGAAACATTACGCAAAAATAGTAAGCATGGCACAATGCCGCATTTCACAACAGAAAATCGATGTTATGATTTACCAAGAAGACTCGAAGGCAATAAACTAAATAAGAATCGAAAAAGAAATGGTAGGATTCATTTGAATATTATTTGATGACACACGGTAGATTTAAAATAATCTTAAACATCTAATCATTATTATTTTCATACCTTAAAATTGGAAAATTCAGTGATTTTGAAAATGAAGATAAGACTAAGACTCGATGCCGGATCTAAATACAACATGAGTAAATATTTCGAAATACCAAACAGATGATACCTGGATGACGAAATATTTCGGTTTCCAGGAGTTGCGTTTCTGCATCTAATTTGTGGGTGTAAAAAATTCAGCATGATAACAGTATACCGACATAATTCTTCATTAAAAATTGCTAGCAGACAAATTTTTTTAAGCACTTTATAAGTACTTTCCAAGCACCTTTAGAAAAAAAGATGAGAACCAACATTAACGTAGTATTTTATTATTACAGAAATGTGAGTTCGATGAAATAAATTAAATTGGTATTAACTAAATAAGTATCCAATGATATACAAACATAAAATATTACTAGGAATTACTGAATATTTCCCCCCAACATTGAAACTAAGTTTTTTTTTATGTAAGTTTGTTTGAAAAATCTTATTAAAAGAATTCTATCCCATATCTCAAATTATTTAATTAAATTACATTTACTAGTATGAAAAACGTTATACTGCTACTTCATTAACATTCCAAGTTTAATTTAGTAACCAAGTTAATTTTAGTTTATATTAACGTCCCGTTTTAAAGTAACACAAAGACTATTTTGGGACAGACTTCGTAATTTTGAACCGCGATCAGATAACGAGGACGATACCTGAGCTGGCACCCCCTCTCCAAACTTTCGAACCACACCTGCGAGAGGATATTTGGCAGGGACAGATTTAACGTGCACCAGACCCGCTTACACGAAGGTTCGTAGGTGGAATAGGGTCACGAATCTGAAACCCTTTAGTTCCGAGACCCTACCACCAGGCCACTGCGGCCCATTCCAATTCCTCGAAAAAAGGTTAACAGTACAAGAAATCTAAAATACAAAAAATCATGCTCATTTTATTAAATATGTAAATGAAAGACGCTTTTTTTTAGACTTTTCTCAAACACTTTCAATTTATTTTATTTTTTCCCTAATAACTTTTCCCAATACATTAGAATTTGATAGTAGTGAAAAGTTTTTAGCTTGTCGAAGAGGCGCATTACCTTTTATTCTATTTCAGCAATTTTCTTTTCTAGGAGAAATCTCCCTTTCCACAGAGATCAAGAAACTAGAGTTTAATTTTCTTAGTCATTTGATAATTTTTCTTCCGCCTTCTGCTTTCTCCAAAACGGGTGGTAATTTGAATGTGCTGATGTTTCTAACATTCTCAGTTCTTCAGTAATGTTTATTGAATGAGCTCTGCCAAATTGTTTTATGTGGTCATAAACTACGTGCAGTGAAACATATATATTCCATTCCAATTTTTCACTTTAAAATTTTAATTAATTCAAAACTCTTGACAGTTTTTTTCTTCTTTTTTTTTAACTTAAGGTCTTCAAATAAAATCATCCAATCTCATCTTCCTAACATGAAAATTATCGAAATTGGATGAAAATCATTCGACATGAAACTCTATGAGAATAGCATCTTCAAAATTTCTTTCTAACCTTGCTGATAAAAATACAATACAGTTTTTATCCCCCCCCCCCCTTTCCATTCTTACTTGTTCTCTACCAAAACAACATTTTAGACAACTAACAAATTTCATTTATCTAAAAAAATTTTTTTTGTTACAGTGTTTACAAGATGCGAACACACATACCAACAGATGGTCAATTCACTGATGGATTTGGTTCAAAATTTTATGGATCTATATATTAGATGTTAAAACTGTGCGCCAAATTTTACCGATGTGTTTTGTGTGCATTGTGTTTTGAAATCATCCTGTTCCTTTGTGCACCAACAAACAAAGTCTTTATAGAAATGTATTTCGTTTAAATATCGATAGAAATCAATCAATTTTATATTGAGAAATGTTTAACCCACTATTTATCGAATTATTATACTGTCACTTTTTCAAATTTATTTGTGAAGAATTAGTTAAGCTTTGGTACAGAATAAACCCAGGGAAAAGAATTTTTTTTAACTAATTAAGATAAATTAAATTAATAATAAAAAAATTCATGTTATTTTTAGATCACATCTACTGCTTTCGATTGGGAATGCTTTCTTCGTGTTCTTTCAAATACTGTTAAAAAAAACAATCATATTGTCAAGATATCAGCTGGATTTAAACGGTACTTTAAAATACCGTCGGTAAATAGAGTTAAAGTGTTCACAGACAGATATAATTCCAAAAATGTGTTATTTGAAGGTTTGAATCATAGAGGATGGGCAATATCTCGAGTTCGAATTTTTTGACGATTACAGTTATTTCTCTTTGAATAGAATAGCTCGTACACGAAAAAGTAAAAGGAATTAAAGTGACATTCATTTATTTTTGGTATTTTTTGGAAAGAATAACAAATGACTTACAAGTAACTTCAAAGCCTCATAAACATTTTGCTTTACTTTTATTTTTGGAAACCTTGAATCATTCAGTATATTCACTTCCACTGTGAATGAAATACCCATATTTTCCGGCATATTGTTAAAAAGTTCTACATTTTTGCACAAAAATTTACTGAAATATAATTAATAAATGGTCTGCAAATAAACAAGTAATCATGAGTAAAAAAGCAACGATGAGCTGAAGTTATTGTTAAAAACCAACATTCATGTTTTTACATGAATGCATAAAATTCTTTCTGGAACGAAGCGATTCCCCCCCCCCCCCTAAAAAAAGTAATCAAGTGCAAGAAAGAAAAGCTAAACAAGCAAAAAGGAGGTGAAAGAAGAGCTATGTAAATGTAAGGAATATATTTCCCCCTATTTAAATAAAGTGAAAGAAGAGTCAAATAAATGAAAAGTATATACTTTCCCTATTCTATCAGCATTTGCCTAAAGTGAGATAAAACCTTTTCCATTGATCTCAAAATTTACTAAATACGCCAAACGTTAAAAAATCCGACACTGAAAAAAAAAAATCACTACAATCTGACAGTAGCGTAGCGAGAAAGAAATATAAAAATATGGATAAAAAAAATAAGCATTTTTAAGGCTCTTATGTAAGGACCCTAAAATATAAGCAGTTTTTAGAGATTTTTCCTGACGCTACGCATCCTGATTAGCAAAGTTGTTTATTACGTCAATGGCCAAAATAAATGAAATGAAGCAAATCCATTTATTCAAATAAACTGAAAATACTGGAATTAGACAGAAGTTACAATGTGAAAACAATGGAAGTGGTTCCCCCCAAAACTTTCTTGTGAACTTGTCATGCCAGAGAACGTCTTACATGGCAATGGCGTACAGTAGTTAAGAAATATTTTTTGGCATGAATTTAACATTTTCACTGAATCTATCGTGCTATACTTGGCGAGTTATTTGGCGATTAATTCCTATTATGCATTAATAGTACTCAAAAATCGAATTTGTTTCTCATTTTTTTCAACAGATTGAAATAAAAATTAGTCACCAAACAGCACTTGTAATCACCAAATCAAATACCAATTTCGATATATTTAAGTCATTGCGTTTCTTGAATATCGAGTTCTGAAAGTACAGACCGACATACAATCAACCTTAGTTGGATTTGGCACAAATTTATTAGATTTGGTCGGACAGGTGGACACATTATAGATATTAAATCTGAGTACCGAATTTTATCTATCTAGCTCTCTTGTTTTCGTAATTATTGTGATAACTTAAATTTGGACATCCGAACTTCCTCAGAACAGATTTTGCTCAAATTATGATAAAAATATCCAAATTTGATGCAATGGTCAAATACTAAATTTCATCCGTCTAGCTCAAAATGTCTGAGTTATCTTAGTCTCAAACAGACGGACGGACATTTTCCTGAAATGTGTTTTTCGAACTCAGGAAAATCTAAAAAGTGGATTCGTCGAAATCTAGAGTTCAAATTTTTTGCCGTTTACTATACTTTCTGTATGCTACGTATACGATAAAGTAAAAATGCATCATAGGGGGAAGAAACCACCCAATAGCATATCTTAATAACATTATTTTATCTTTATAAATAGTAGAATTGCTGATAATCATTGGGGAAATGATAAATTTATAGCTCATGATGCTAAATGGAAGGAATGTCATTTCCAGAAGCTGGCAACTCTCTATCAAACTTGAGAATGTTGGTATCACATTCTTCAATACTAGATAAGAAAAACAAATGCGATAAGATACACTTGAAATTTTTAGCCAGAATTAGATGTGTGCAAAGATAGATATTTGACAGTTTTCAGATCAGTTCTTATCAAGATTAATTTTTTCCGTCACATCTTTTTTTCTTTTTTAAAACGACTAAAAAAAAAAAAAAAAAAAAAAAAGAATAGTTATCACATTTTTTAAATATATTAACTATTCTTTGTTCTTCATAAAATGTCCAGTAATGTCAGTTATTCCTCACAACTTTTTGTAAATAAATGCAAATAGACTAATTCTCGGTTACTTAGACTAATTTAAACATAATAAAATTTCTGTTATACTGAGGAATAACGAAATTTTACCATCCTGATTAGGGATTGCAATACCGGTATTCCAGGATACCGAATACCGACATTTTAAGCCAATTGTACAATTTTGTAATACCGGTATTCAAAAGTTTAAATACCGTTTTTTCGGTATTTACTAGAAATGTTTAAAATTGTCTACACTATATGTTCAGGGATCGCGAACATAGCAAAATAGTATTCGTTTTTGTTTTTATGTCTCCCTAACGAGCGAAATTAACTAGCTAATTAATGGCTTAATTGTTTAAATCTAAATTAGCAAAACATGGATTATCCCTGAAAGATATCGTATCCATAACAACTGATGGAGCAACAGTTATGAAAAAAGTTGGAAAGTTGATTGGTGCAAATCAGCAATTGCGGTATGCTCATGGAATTCAATTAGGAGTAACAGATGCATTATACCAAAAAATAAAGAACAGAAGAATACAAATACTGTGGATATAGAAATTTCGGAATCCAACTATGAAGAGAGTAAGAGTGTGAGTGATCTTGACAATGAAGATAATGACAATGTAATTGTTGAAGAAGATATTGCTAATGTGGATGAAATATTAACCCATCAAGAATTGTTTCCTATAATTTATAAAGTTCGAAAAATTGTTAAGATATTTAAACGTTCCCCTATAAAAAAAGACATATTACTAAAATATATACTAACTGAAAATAAAACAGAATATATGTTAATATTAGATTCTAAAACACGTTGGAACAGTTTACTCCTGATGATGGAACGATTTTTGAAACTGAGAAATCCAATCCAAAAAGCAATAATCGACTTAAACCTGTAAATTAATTTTTTAGATAATGAATTCGACTTAATATCCAGAACTGTACTTCCAATAAAACTGACTATTGAAGCATTATGTCGCAGCGATTCTAATTTATTAACAGCTAATGCAACAATAAATTTCAATTTGCACACACTGAAAGAACAGCACACATCACTATCTGAAGAATTGTATATTACAATGAAAAATCGCACAGAAGAAAGGCATACCGAAATAGAAAATGTCTTATGGTATTTACATAATTATAATGATTTTAAAAATGAAAATGAAAAAGAAAAGAAAAGAACCAATTCAAATTTGATTAAGTTTATAGTAAATTTTCTTAAAATTTTTTACCCATAAACCTATCCACATTCAGAAAAATTCAGTTCAGTTATCAAAGATTATGATGACACTAATGTCGATAGTGAAAAGGAATTGTCTCTTGAACAAAAAATAGATTTCGCGATAAATAAAAAAATTTCAAGAAACCAAAATACAATACAGAAATCAGCTATATCCAAAACCATCCGACGAGAAATCTATTTATTTGAAGATGAGGGATTTACAGTTAAATACTTGGAAAAAGTATATCGCGCATTGCTAACAGTACCACCAACTAGCGTTGATGCCGAAAGAGCGTTTTCTATAGCTGGTAATTTTTGCACAAAATTACTTTTCAGGCTTAATGACAGTACAATTGATGCATTATGTTTTTTAGATCACTTTTCAAAAATTTGTAATAGTTCCACAGACTGAATAGTGATATTTACACTTTTTTGCGATTTAAATAAATAAGATGTTCCTTTACTTTTTTTATGATTCTTTATATATTGTTATAATTTATAGTTTACAAATGATTTTTTGCGATATTTACACTCTCTAATAAAACTGGCAAATAATGCAAAAAAAAAACTCCTGTGGTTTTTTTCTTTTTCTAAAATTTCTAATACCGGTATTAAGATCTAAAAAATACCGAATACCGGTATTGAAATTTTGGTCCGATATTGCAATCCCTAATCCTGATATATAATAGTGAATAATAATTATCACTAAGCTGAATGAATAATAATATTTTGTACAAAAAACTGCCTCGTAGTTTTGCTCTGCCAGTATCAACGAAGCAAAACAAAAAATTTAGAAATTTCGAACCTCTAGTCAAAAAACACAGTAGCATGATAATGTTTCAAACTTGATTTTTCAATCTTATTTTTCCAAAATTTTCTATTAATTATACAGAAGTGATAACACGCATGCAAAAAGCGTATTTAATATTGTTGTGTATAAGCACATTTATTAACACAATGAAAATTAGAGTTAAAATATAAACTTAAAATTATATTCAGAAAAGAATTAAAATAACAGAACAAAGTTATAAGAAATAAAATTGGTATCATCAAAATGTTTATTATTATTATTTAATTTAAAAGAAATATAAAAAAAAAATTTGTACGATAACATGTTTCAAAATTATTCAAGACAAATGGTAAAATTTTGATAAAATTATATGTAATGATATTTTAAACTCTTAATTTAATCCAAATTAATTTCCAAAACTTCATCTTAATTTAGCCCATAGTAAAATATTCTCTTATTTCCTGATCTCATTCCACTTTTAATTCAACTGAAGCTGTTTAAAAAGTACTGCGCAACCAGTTCTACGTATCGAGTGAAAGTGATACTTCCGTTGACCTTCTCTAGGCCAACACAAGTTTTCAATTGACACATGGCCGGAAATCCCATGTTATATAAGACTAGTGATCATTTGTTTCGTCTCTTCTTTACTTCTGCTTTTGTGTCGCACTGCGCCTTCTTGTAAATAAATCATGCCTGTCTCCCATGAGAGAATAAAACGAAGTTACAGATACAAAGTCTCTTCACTGCTTGTTAAATCTATTGCTTTAAACAAAATAATGTTACATATTATTTAGTCGACAGGATAGTATCCTGTGAAAAAAATGTTCAAATGAATGAAAAGAATTAAATCCCCGGAATGAGAGGCAATTTGATGTTACGGTACGGCTCCTTGATTCGCCTTTACTCTGAAGATCTTTCCGTGCTCGCTCGGCTGTTTCCTTGCCGTTCCTGTCTATTTACCTCCCGTGGCATAGCGTCTTTAGATCCGACCTCGTCGCTGAAATTCTACGAATAATGGCTCCCGCCGTAACCTGTGATCTCATCCGAACTCCGGCTCAATACCCTTGTGTTTTTGTGCTCCTTGTCATCATAGAGAAGTTCCAGTTAATCAGTGCTCAAAATTACCTTTTGAGATTTCTTAAAAAGGTGATTCGTGTTTTCTGGGTCAACGGGTTAAGATCCAGATTTATATTGTGTGCCTTTCTTTTCTTTTGATTTTCATATTTAGATTTTAGAATTTTTGCAAATTATTTTATAGTATTATTTAAAATATTGAATTTTTAGTCTTTTATCAAGTCTATTTTTTAAAATTTTATGCATAAATTAATAAAGTTTATGTGAAAAGTACTTTAATGTTGTTAAGATCTGGAAAAATGACTGACCAAGATAAAACAAATGTGTCCGACCCTCAAAATTCAGAAAATAAAATTGATAAAGAAGAAAATGATCAAATAGAACTCTCAATAATCCCTTTTGACCAAGAAAATGGATTTATGGTTGGGATATTTCAATAAAATTTGTCAAGGAAAAAAAAAAAAAAAAACTGATTTGTGAAAAATTAAAAATATCGCTAAATTTCTAAAAGGGAAAGTTTTAACCCATTTTATAAATAGTTGCTAAAATATTGATAATTTTGATGAGTTATGTTGTGTATTAACCGAACAGTCTATTCAACCCAATATTGTTAATTTTTCTGACTTTTCAAAACTGAAATTTGATTCAAAAAATGTTAAATTAGTTGATTATTTTCATCAAAAATTAAATTGTGGCAGACATCTAGGCCTTACTCCACAACTAGTTTTAGAAGGTCTTACTGATGGATTGCTAACTCAATTAAAACAATTGGTAAACATAAAAGCTCCTTGTACTTTACAGAATGGCTTACAATAACTAAACTATTAAAAATGTAAGAATCTTCAGAACCAAACCCAGACAGGTATAATTAAATCAGAATCAGAGTAAGGCAACCAACACCTTTTACACATAGGTATAATTTTAATTATAGATTTCAAAATTCTTTTATTCCTGGAGCTCACAATAATTTTAGACAAAATTATCAGAATTCAATAAGGCCACGTTCCAATAATTTGTATAACTATGGTCATAATTTGCATTTTCATCAAAGATTACCATCTTTTCTATGCAGAATTTATACTCAAATAGGTATTCCAAATGTTTATCATTAGACACAAGTATTCCTTTTTATCAACCTCACAATTAATTTCTATCTCTTTCTATTTTTATCCCGGATATGTTGCTCTCCACTTTGGAAACAAATATTCTTGGATGAGAATCGAAAGAGAATAAGAATTACATCCCCCTTCTTGATGTCCTAATTTTAGGTCATTAAGTTTCACCCACTACTAGAACTTCGTGGACAAGGTTTAACTGTGCACCACTAACTGGCTAACTAGTGGGTTAAAAGTTTTTCTTTTAAAATTGTACATTTTTATGTCTTTTGTTTTGAGTGTTAATGCAGAGAGTATTAATAAGAGCATCTTGAATCTCATATTATTTTCAGATTCAAGTTATATATTGTCACAAAAAGGAAAATCTGTACATAGTTAGCGCGGCTGAGAGGAAAAGTGCGAACTAGAGAAGCGCGAGGTCCGTGCTTTAAATCTCAGCCACGCGACATTACATTTAAGGACTTTAATTTAAATTTATTGTTATTCATTGGTTAATGTAATAGAAGCTTCTAGAACTTTCTATAAACTTCTATATAATTCCTGATTGTTCTGAGAAGATATAAATTTGATGTTTTCACAAGCAGTATGATCATTTTTCTTAATCTGCTTGTTAGGAGTAGCTTAAAGCGAATAAATTTGACATTGTATTATTACTTTGTGACTTTTTTTTTTTTTGCATCTTTGTGACAATTATATAACCAATCTAAAGTAAGAAATATTTTGAAAACGAAACTAAAATGAAAACGAAACGAAATAGTTTCGGAATCACAACTAAAAATTATTTCTTAGTGGTTATTTTCTTCTAATTTGTTGTTTTGTATTGTCCTTTCTGTTAAAATGGTATATCTCTTAAGCCTAATTTCAGGGGATTTTCGGGTCACAAAGAATCATTATTAGACTTTCTTGTCTGCATTCCCTCACAGAAAAAATCCCTTTTTTTTTTAATCCCTGCCTGAGGGTGACCCTTGAAAAAGTCTTCAGGCTGGATTCTTTTTTTATTTGGTTTATTTAATTTTCCTATTAACTTGATTTTAATATATATATGTAACATTATTTGTTGTGAAGCAGAATTCAGTTTGAAGACAGTGAAGAGACTTGCTATTTCGTGACGTTGTTTTATTTCATTTTTAAGAAGCAGGCATATGTACAAGCGATGAGCACACAGAACGACACAAAAAAGGAATGAGGAAAAAGCTCTTGGACATTTTATCCCTGGTCTTATATAACCTATGATTTTGATAGGGAAAACCTTTCTTCATAATGTTAATATATTACGAGATTTTGATAGGGATTTTCGTTACACGCGCCGAGAAGGCAGGGGAAACAAAGGGAGATTTTTAAAAAGAATTTGCCTCTTCATGCGGAGTGTGGGAAAGTTAAGACTTTTAGCTGATTCTGCAATTTAACAAAGCTTCTCTTGAATTAATTATGTAGAGACAGTGGAGTTGGATCACGAAATAAGAGAATATTTTAGAATAAAGTTACTATGGGCTAAATTAAGATAAAATCTTGAAAATTAATTAAATTGAAATTAGAGTTAAAATATCATTACACATATTATATATTATATATATATATATATATTATATATATATATATATAAATAGTAAATAAATAAAAAATAGAATTTTCCTTTGCTTTTTTTATCACTCAATAGGTGGCGCTGCGAGCTTACAATTTTTACCTAAATTGCCGTTAGCTTTGTTTTTAATGGGCGGGAATCACAATTGATAGCTTGGGATTTTCTGGACTGTTAGAAGGTATGTTTTACCTTTTCATTATTTCTTCTGTGTGTAATTTGTCTGTTTATGGTATTTTGGTGTTTTTTGTTATTGTATTTTTACTTATTAGTAGTTTTTCTTCTAATTGGTTGTTTTGTATTTTCCTTTCTGTTAAAATGGTATATCTCTTAGGCCTAATTTCAGGGGATTTTCGGGTCACGAAGGAATCATTATTAGACGTTTGTCTGAATTTCCTTTACAGAAAAAATCCCTTTTTTGAATCCCTGCCTGAGGGTGACCCTTGAAAAAGTCTTCAGGCCGGATTCTTCCTTTTTTAATCTTTTTTAATATTTTTATTTGGTTTATTTGTTTTTCCATTTAACTTGATTTTTATACTTTTGT
>JAPMOR010025613.1:69102-107951 GCA_026543865.1 Argiope aurantia
CACACACACACACACACACACACACACACACACACACACATTCTTGGATGAGAGTAGAAAGACAATTTTACTCTCGCTATTAAATGAGTATCTATTACCCAAGAAATAACTATGTGCTAAATCCCTCGATCCAACAGCAAGAATTCTTTAAATTCTTGCCTGTAGAGAAAAATTTCACAAATTTTTGAATATAGTAATCCATAAAAACCCACTTCATCCTAGGTGTACTGAATTTTTTCAGAGAAACAACACAACGTTCTTTCCGAAATCGGATTTATGACCCAAAGTGTAATTCTTGAAAAAATAAAGGGGGGGGGGGTGTGATTAAATATGATTTTCAAAAAAAAAAAAAAAAACACTAATGTCAGATTTGGTGGGGATTTTAAGCTAACATCATGCTTTTTGCAAATTGAGGGAAAATACATATACATTCAAACCTTGTCGCTATCCTGATTGGCAGTCTTTGCTGCAGAGTGTTTTGAATTTATCATCGCACATGTCACTATAAATATTATTATGTTAAAAATCAATCAATATATTAAGTTTAAAAAAATAATATTTGCAATTTTTTCCATAATTTCATTTTTTTCACCGTTATCATACTGCATTAGAGCAACCGATATTAATATGAATATTTGAATTGCAATCTAGATAACAATAGAAAATAATGGACAATCGTTGAAAATAATGTGTAAAATATAATATATGAATTATGGCATGCTCAAAATAGTACTCTTATCAGCTTTTAACGCAATAATCTCCAATCCCCCCCATTAATGATAGAACCGTTAACCACCATAACAATTAGTTGAATCGAAAGCTCACGTGTTCAGCGTTTTATGCGTCAGAACAGGAGTGATCTCAGTGATAAGTTAATACTTCGGATTTTTTTTATCAAGTATAGTAAAAAAATTTTATATTTCACAGATATTGGCAAAACGGATTACGAGAATGTTCCCTGTAAGAAAAATTTATTTTCCTAAAAATGAATCTTTCATCAAATATTATAAATATATGTAAACATGTTTCAGCAGTTGCGAGATCAAATAAAAAAAAGAAACTTTTGAAACTTCGATTTATTTCAGCACGGGAGGCATAATTTACGTACAAAGAATAAGAAGTAAGAAATAGCGCCAGTCTACATCGCGATACAAGAGCAAAAAATAGTAAAATCTTTGGAAAAATTTCTGTATGAAATTTTTTATAGGAATTAATTTGAACACTTGTAGATTTAGAAATGGGAATCTTTGGTATCTTTGAAAGAATGTGGTAAGCATTAAGGATTTTTATCCTTTCACTGGGAGCGTGAGAACTCGCTTAAGTGACGACCAGTTTTAAAGAGCGCGTGTTGAATTAATTAAATAAAAAGAGTTGGAATTGGATCAGGAAACAAGAGAACATTTTAGAATGAAGTTAATATCGGCCAAATTAAGATAAAAATTAGGAAATTAATTAGAATTTAAATTACATTAAGAGTTATCACTACATACTGGACCAATAAAGATTAATAAACTACATTTCGACCATCAAGTCAGTTCACTGAAAATAAAATTTTAATCTTAATAAAATTTTAATCTTAAACATTTATTTATTTTGGCATTATGATAAAGACAATCACACTTTTGAACGATACTTTCAGTTAGTCCCTACAAAAAATACTTTTTGATTCGGAAAGAAACCGAAATCGGTGAATACTTCAGAAGTTCCCTTTTATTTGATACCTGAACGAAATTCAATAACATTAAGGCCAATAAACTTGTATCAGAATTTATTCCGGATTTCCCCCCCCCCCCCCAAAAAACGTGAAATGTTTTGAAAACGCAACAGCTCTGCGCACACAGCAGACAGTTACGAGCACAGTTCGTCTGGGTCGAGAGCGAACCGAAGCGTGACGAATGGGAGTTGCAGAGGAAACCGTCTTCCTGACAGGGAAAATATCACACGTACCTGCGTTTGTTCGAATGGCCAGAGAATAAAAATAGCGTACAGGATGTGTGAGGCAATCAACCGATCTTTTACACTACGCTACGAAAGAGATGCCTTAAGGGGGAGGGGGAAAAATCAGGGCAAGGTAAGCTAACTGTAAAAATCACTTTTTGAAAACAGCTTATCCAAACAGATTCAAATCAAATATTTTAAACAGTGGTATTTTGAGTATAATTAACTATAAAAAAACATTTAAAGTGAAATACTGTATAGGTAAATCTTAATTAATTTTCATATTTTTCAAAAAAATTTCAACAAATCAAACAAAACGACCACTTTTTTTTAAAAAAATATTTTTAACAAAATAGTTTACAATTTCTCACCAATTAAAAAAAATTTTCAAGTTAACAGAGTCAACCGTTGTAAAATCTGATTTGAAATAATTAAATGCATTATTGATACTGCATTTAATTTATTAATACATTTTACTCATTTATTCAAAAAGAATTATGACATTCGTGTTTTGGGATAGCTCATATATATCATGATTGTTCTTTTTATTTTGAAGAAAAACAAACGAGGTTTATTTTTATTTTATTTGAGTGATAAGATATTGTATTATTGGCCGTTTTCGGTGACCAGTTTGCTTGACAGATATAGATTATGTATCTTAATAATTACATTACTATATTGTTAAAAATGTCTATAAAACATTGACTGCCGTATCACCCACATTCGAGTAACAGCATAAGTTCTCACTAAATGTAGAATTTGATCCGAGAAGTACATATTTGTTGTTTATGTCGCCTTGTTTTAACACGTTATGCACCGTCTGAATCGCCTCTGATTCACACCTACTATATAATTAGATATCCTTTTTTAAGAGAGATATTCTTTTAGATATTAGATACCCTTTTAGAAATTAAGAGATATCAAAGGAGTGCGCATCTTATTAGACAGTGGTCCGAATCATAGGCACCAATCATGGCAGCGAACAGTCTCAAGGTATTTGAAACTTCGTACTGTGATACACATTTAACCCAGTTAGTGCCTTTAGATTGTTCACTTCTATTCACTACCTTAATAGCAGTCTAGGATATCTCTTAAAATTAGATTTTCAGCATAAAAGCAGAAATGAAGCAAATTCAACTAGGCCACCAGTTTAGTTTATATATTCGCATAAAACAACTACAACAATTTCTATATCAAATATGTTACATAACATTTAAGAAGAGTTTTGTATTTTTAAAAAGAATAAGAAAAGGAAAGAAAAAACCCAGTAAACCCAAAGATCGATCGAATTTCTTTAAACATCAAACTGAAGAAAAGGATAGTACTATTTATATTGAAGTAACAGAGAAATACGTAGCAACAAATATTAAAAATAGGCGCTTAAATATTAGCTACCTTTAACCCTAACTATTTACGCTTATGCTACTAGTAAAAAAACGTAAGATATTTTATTGAATAGGGAAAATGATTTTTTTTACAGGCATCATTATCTAAAAACAACATAGGCTTAAAAAAAAACACCTGTAAATTATAAACACAAGTGGCTCCTAAATCTTAAACATTCTATTTTGAAAGAATATTGACATTTTTTCTTTAAATCTCATATGTATTGACTCAATTATTATTTATTTATTAGTATTTTGAATCTGAATATGCAAAATCCATTTAACAGAAAATTTCCTTTAGATGGAAATTCTTATTAAAGATAAAGATAATAATAATAATATAAGTATTTAAGTTGCAATGTTTTGATGCTGAACTAATGATTATTCATTTTTAAAAATATATGCAAGGGAAGGAACAGAATAAGAAAGCGTAACTACAATAAAAGTAAATACTTTTCAACAATAACGAAGAGTACTTACTTTTTTTTATGTCCAACATGTACAGCAAATCAAATGATCATCGATCTGGACGTTGACCTTACCAATACACAGTTATCGATGAAATTCGTCAAAGAAAAATAATACCTTGTAAACTCAAATGTCATATAGCTAGCTATTCGAACAAAACTGCTTCAAAAATGAATTCTAAAAATCACTGGTTATTAAGGAAGACTGTAAAATGACAACAGCATTACCAAGAGAAGAACAGCGATATGGAATGATTGCGTGATAAAATATCATTATAGCTTCAATAAATGAAAAAAAAAGGGGGGGAGCAGACAGTATTCCTAAATTTCAGTGAAATTATCTTTACTAATAATAAAGAGAATATGCGTGGTGTTGGAACTTCACAAGACAAATTGCGTATCTAAAACACCATATTGGGTCAAACATATTTGGACAGTGGAAATGTACACCACTGAGGGATTTTTAATCAATTTTAATTAATTAAAAATTTTTTTAATTTTTTTACGATAACTTCCGAAAATGCTTTTGTAACGAATTAATTCTTATACCTTTTTAAAATTAAAAAAATTGCTTGTTTAATAACGCAATGTTTAATAGCTCCATAATTTTGGCCAATAGTTTATATGGAATATCGGAAAACAAAATTATATTACCAAAGACACCGTGTAATTTAAAATAAATAAACCGGGCATCTATATTTATAATGAAACACTTAGTTCCCTTTGGAAGGTTCAAGTACACAATATACACTATAAACAGTGTAAAGCTGTTAAAATAACAAGCTTTAATGTATGGCACAGTTTAATATATTGAGGAAATCAAGAGCATCAGAGATTTAATTCAAATTTAAACACAACTTTTATTTCCAGCAAAGTAGCTACTCGAAAATTCAGCTAGTTTTTAAAAATCATTAGCAAACACACGACTCGGTAAAGCACGCATACCGTGACACCTCCAAGAAATGAAAAAGCTTTTAATGCACAGTTCTCCATTTTAAATTTTTAAAAACCTGTTATTAGTTGGGTATTTGGACGTGCATTCATCATTCAAATTGCAGCATACATCATAAATGAAAGCAACAGATAATAAAGGATGAAATTGCCTTATCCTCTTGAATCCAGAAATCATCAAAATATCAGCACATCAGCGAAATGCGGACACACTGCACCAGCTGTGTATGAACATAGAATTATCTTTACTGAAGTGTGATGAATCTGACTGTAGAAAATTTATGATTTCAGGCAGAGTTAATTACACAATTTGTCGTGATATCCTGCTAACAATATTACTTTAAACGAATCTTCATGTTCAAGGCTATGCATATTCTAAAAACAGAGAAAGCTTTTCATTTTGAATAAAAATTTCTAAAAAAAATTATCAAAATTCAATATTTTTTTTTTAAAAAAAAATTATCAAGCTTCGCTGTCGACTGCTAATATAATACTTAGCTGTCGAATACTAATCGAGTATTAAATTATCTAAAATGGAGAAAAAAAGCAAACATGAGTTCGTCTTTTCCGTATCATAAAAATTATATCTAATGTTAAATATACGGCACCGTTTGAATATCAACTGTATCTACGGCCCATGAAACAAAAACAAAGTGAATGAAAATTAATTCAGAAAAATATATAAAGTTTTAAAATATCCAATATTAAAACAGTTTTAATTTATTATTAATTAATATGCTATATTTTGTTACGTGAATGGATATTTGGAATCGCGAAACAATTGTTGGGTTTAGAAGAAAATAAAATAAAACCTCGAGAATATGTGTGAATGGGGGGGGGGGGGGGGGGGGGGGGATTAAGGGAAAAATTGTTCACATCTTGAACTAGAACAAAAAGAGTAAAGCAATGGCAAATTTTAATCCAACATGCAAAGAAAGTTATATATTATAAATTTTTTCCCATTTAATTTTAAATTGTTTGTTAACCAAAAATAATTTCATTGTTTAACAATTAAATTATTTTTTGCAACATTATGGGTTTGAAGAATTACTTTACCTAAGTTTTGCTAATACTCCTTTCTGAAGCAAAATGACTTTTTTGGAATGAACTTCGTAATTTTATTGGAACAATTTATTAAAACAATTGAGCTAGCCACCACCCTTTTTCATAGTTAAAAGGGACGGGGGCAGGCATGTCAGTCTAGATGTCAGTCCAGTGCACACATGCGGTTTTTTTTCCCCCCTTTCAAATTAGGTTTTATGGGACTCAAAGAAGCTTTCTAGGTAAAATGCAGAATGAATTATATTGACAGCAGTTGGTCAGTTCATACATATCCACGATTTTCCTCCTACTTCCAGGGAAAATGCCGCACTAATTGTACAATTACTTGTCCGACATTGCAGTATCACGAGATACATGTGTGCACTACAAAATGCCATGCACTGCACTTCACTTGAATTCAAACAGATTGTGTTACTATTTTGGAAGAACAGAAAGTTAATAAATAGTAATACGTCGAATGTTAAGAAATTCGTTTCTTGAAAAACTGTGAAGCTGAGGAATTAAGAAATAACAATTGGAAGGATAACTAAATAAAAAAGAAAAGTCGAAAACTCAAAATTGGTTTTGAACAAATAGGATTAATTTTTAAAGTTTGAAAACTAATTTATCTACATTAATAAAATGGAAACGCCAATTTTCCCGTTCTCTCTCTCTCTCTCCATTATATAAAACCAAAATATTGAATACATTTTTGCAAAAATTTAAAATTTGCAAAAATACAGAAAAACATAAGGAATGTTTTGGTACAGGATCGTGGCAGTTAGTCAAATAATTAATTCTTATTAATAAAAAGTTTAATATTTCAACGCATGCGTAACAATGAACTAGCAACCAATTAGAGCCTAGTATTTGTTTAGCAATGGAATTTAAAACAGCTATAATATGAGAAACAGAGATACTGAAATAAAATTTGCTTTGCCTTATCTATCTATACTTATAATGAAGCTCAATGTGTGTGTGTTGGCGCTCTACAGGCCAGACCGTTTCACCTATACAGCTACCAAATTTGGTACATGTATACCTTGGAGGTTGAGAATGTGCACCTCGGGGCCCTTTTTTTTAAATTTTAATTACTTAAAAATTAAACAAAATTTTGACGTTTTCCCGCTATAACTTCCGAAAATATTACAGTACAAAACTGATTTTTACAACATGTTAAAAGATAAAATAATAATAATAATAATCTTTTCAATGATACTTACGTTTTAACCAACTAATTAAATATCTGTTTTTAATGAATTTAAAAATAAATCTATACTACTATTATAAATGTGAAAGTTTGGATGGATGTTTGTTACTCAATCACGTCAGAACGGAATTGGATGAAATTTGGCACAGAGATAGATTACAGTATGGAATAGGACAGACTAATATTTATCTCGGTTAATTGAATGGTTAATTTTTTTATTAATTAAAAGCTAACTTTCCCACCAAAAAATCTTTTCATTTCCCCCCTCCCCCACCAAATGAGTAAGGCTTTAGATTTTTTTTCTCTCCTTTCTGTTTTATTATATTACATAAATTAAGAAAGATATTCTTTAGTGCCCATAAGGTAATGTTCAGCGACTCTTGTTTTCAGTACTCATATTTAAAAAAATGCTTTGTTTCAGTTAAAAATGTTCTTATATTAATTGCAGTTTAATCATTTCCATTTTAATTTAAAACATAAATTCTACGGGAGTTAACAGAAAATTAGTGAGATACATATTATGTTATGGCTATAATATTATGAGTGAATTATATGACTATCAAAATTTGAAGTTTTAAAATATTTTGATGAAGTAGCTATTAAAATAGGAAATACATAAAATATTTAATTATTACAATTTTAATGAGCATTAAGATTGGCGATCCGGCTGGTCGCCAAAGGCGGCTATTTAATAATAAAAACGGTTCTTTAACTTGAAAATTAGTTTCAAATTTCTTAATTAGAAATGGATTCTGAACTTGATTATTTGCTTTTAAAAGTAGACAGAGATTGAAATTCATTATTGAAATTGGTTATTTTCATATTCCTTTTTGTAAACACAATTGCCACTTACAATATTTGCATCATTTAAAAAAATTATGAAAGAAAAAAAAAGCTTTCTGAGTTTAAAAATCGATTGCGACAAATCTAATTTTCTAAAAAAAAACCTATGAAACTTTTAGTTAAACAGATCTTCACATTTTCATTATAAATAAAATTTAAAAAAAATAAGAATTTGTGTATTATAATATTTTAAATTGAAACTAAACACAGACAATATTTCTGAAATATCTGTTGGTCATCAAAAGGGATTAGTACAGCTATAAAAATACTCTTACAGATTTAAAACAACCATTTGAAGAACAAACGTACTATCTTAATAAGAGTGGTATTTTTTTTCCCCCCTCGGTGAAAATGATTTCCTTTCACAGAGAACAGACCTCCATAAAATGAGATAAGAAAATATTTAAAATTTAAATATCAAGTACGGAAAGAAAAATGGTTCACGTAAGCTCTAATAAAGCAGAACTTTCCTTCCTTTTCGGGCATTACTATTTTATTTATGTTGCCATTGTCTTTGTAGACTTTAGTTACGTTTGTCAAATAACTTGTTAGAAATTACGTTGCTAGTTGTAAAGAATTGTAATCTCAGTTGAATACTTCATGTTTTGTCACGAATAAACACAAATAGAAAGACTGAATGGTGTTTTGTATGAGTAAGACTATTTGAACAGAGTTCAGTCTGTCTCATAAAAAAAAAAAAAAAAAAAACCCAAGAAAGTCCAGACATCAAAGACAGAATTGTTGAAGATTCAGAATGCATAACAATTCTGATTGTTTAAAGATCTAAGCGTGATTTTGCAGAAGCTATTGTGAAAATCGTAAGCTTAAAAGAATGAATGAGGGGGACTTAGGATTTTTTTTTTTTTTTTTTTTTTTTTGCCAATTCAGAATTCAGAGAAATTTTTATTCTTCTAAATGACATATTTACGGTATACTAAACTCTCCGAGAGGCGCTCCAAATAAGGGGATGATAAATTGTTGGGAAATAAAATAAGGGAATGATAAACAGGTTGTCGTATGGTTGTTGGATGGTGGGTATAATTATAATGGTGTGTACTGAAATTTGAATTGGACACATTTCCGATGCCTTCTTGGAGAATTCTTGATTACTATATGATGGCCATCTTTAATTAACCACAGTCGTTATATAATAATACTCACGGTGACCCAATTATTCAATGTCCGGGATGGAGGGATCATTTATAGTTCTATTTCAATGACTTCTTAATATTAATTGCTTTTATCTCTGTCATATTCTAAATTTATAACCACCATTAAAAATAGTTATTACAAATGCAATTTCAAACTGGTATGGGTTTTAATCTGAAACTGAAAACAGTGTAGAATACAAGTAAACAGTGCGAAATATTGTAGTTTCGACTACCCAAAACATTTTAAGACAGAAAAAAGATACTATAACTTCAATGATCAGGCACAAACAACAATGAGAAATGAATATTCAGGTATGTGATGAGCTCAAAAGAGTTAAAATCTCCATTAATTTGTTGAATACTGCCGCGGAGATGTTTAAATATTTTTTTCAAATATTTCGCCAAATAAGTATTCATTCCTTTAGTTCAAGAGCTCATTGTGCAAAACAAGCTCTTCGACCATATAGTGGTTGAACAGCTTACCTTTCACATCTATTAAAAATAAAATATAATAAATAATGCAGTTACGCAAAAAAAAAAATGAAAATAATGGTTGTAGAGTCCATTTTAGCTAATAAGTTCACCACTAAAATGATACTTTAACGTTTATGGTTTGATAAAGTAAAATTGAACAACCTCGAAGACCAATAGGGTCAGACCATTTACAGTGATTCAATATAGTCTGACTATTTCTAGTGAAATAAACAGAATCAGAATCAAGTAACATTTGAATATTTTAGAATTTAGCAAAACCAGCGAAATGTCAAAATATGCATTTCGAAATTGGTTCTCAGTTGTTAAACCACATCGAATTTATAATTACATATCATTATGTGGCACGTAATTTATAATTATACACGACAAACTACATAATCAAGAAAAGCAATTTCCATTAACAAAAACAGAGTATTTAAGACTATTACATCACATGTTAAAACTTCACAATCGTGTCAAAGAATCTCACGCAGTCAATCACGATCACCACTTGTGAAAAATGGCAATCCGCCTAACAGGCTTCTTCCTCAATTTCCTCACGATCAGACAATCAAAGTAATAATACACTTTTAAACGTTTTAGTGAAATATAGTGATGTTTTAAAATACATATGCAAAATGCAACCAGCAGCGGTTATCTCCCCTAAATCTCTTCAAAATTCTCTGTATAAAGCCCACATCAGAGCATTGCGCTTCATAAAGAAAGCAGGTACTTGTACATTAACTTAAGGTGATTTTTTTGCTTGAATTTAGAGAATGATTTTTTTTTGTTAATTCACCCCCCCTTTTGTTTTGATTAATCGTTGGCATGCGATTAATACACAAGTGCCAGAAAACCAAATTTCGAAAGCTTTCCCCCCCCCCCACCGATTGAAACCAAAATTTGACATAAAACAACATATGTGGTCCCAAGATATACTAAATTTCGTTTATTTAAATCATTGCGTTTACATGCATGCGAAAGCACAGAGCAAGAGACCGTCAACTTCTTAACGGGTTTGGTTCCAAATTTGATACAGATCTCTACATTTTAGATGCTAAACCTTTGCACCAAATTTTATCTACATTGCACCGTACATTTTGTAGTTATCGCAATCACCTCTATTCTGACATGCAAACTTCTTCGGGGTGAATTTGACAGAAATCAGACTATACACCAAATCTCATCCCTCTAGTTCAAAATGTTTTTCCATTATCGTGTTCGCAGAGAAACAAACATAATTCTAAATCAAAGGGAGTAGTATCCTCACAACTTTATAGCATATTATCTTATCTCATAGAATGCCTAGCAAGGCATTGGCGTACAATAGTTACAAAATGTCAACCTTTGGTGTGAATTTAGCATTTTTACTATCACGTAATCCTTAGCGATTAAACACTCAGTTAATAGTCCCTCCCTAGTGACTGGCCTTCGGATTTGAGAATTTGAATGTAAATTGTAATCGGATTTGTCTAATTGTTTAAATAACTTATAATGCAACAACCTGTCTGACGTCTTATAATGCAACAACGTCTGAACAATGCAACAACTTGTATATCAATTTAGGTAATGTGTAAATGAAGCATGTGGCAGAATTCTTATCTCAAATTTCTCGCACATAAACACAATACAGTGTTACAGAGTTAAAATACCTCGTATATTGAAGAGAACCGAGAATGAATTTTTGACTTTTGTTCTCTGACAAACTGAATTCGAGTTCTAAATAAGAACTTCTGATACAGATTCACAAAATTAAGGTGCAAAAACTACGAGTTAAATATCTTTTAGTTACTTTGGAGTGTTTCTGAGCTATAACGTGCGCATTTACATGGGCATAAAGTACAGCCATTAACGGATTTAGTCCAAATATAAATACATATTTATAATTTTATTGCAGATAATGTAAAACGCTCCCACTGGTGTAAATGTTTGTTGCAATGCGTTTCGTTCGAACTTGCTGAGGCTCAGAAACATTGCCATGCATTGCCACGAATACACATTTTGTACAGATAGTTGGCAGAGCCATTACCAAATTTTATACGAATCAACAATTCTAGTTATAAAATTATACAAACCGAATTTTATCTACATAAGTGGCCGCGTTGATCACAGATTCGGATTAAATGAGAACATTAATAAAAATCTCGAGATAACTCTTTTTGATTTCTACTTAATAGTTCTACTTAAAATGTACTTTACATAAAAGAGAACATCATGTGCTTATTAACTAAAATCTCTTGTTGAAATTAAAACTGAAATCTAAATCATCGAAAAAGTGGTTCTTGAAATCTTGAAAAATGAATCCTTGATACTTTACGAATCGGAAACTCAATATCAATAGAAACAGGAAAAGAATTCTTATACAACAAAACACTGAAAACCTCTCAATTCTCTTCAGCAACTAAGCACAATGTCTGCTTACATGAGACTCAAATGCACGAGCGATTGAAAAACGGAGAAAGCCTCCCACGAACTAAATAGTACCCTTGATTCGCCATAGAAGTAGAAATGGAATAAAAGGCCAGACAGAGCGTAAAAAGGCAAATGCCATGAACGATAAAAGAAAACAGTTTTGGAAGTCTTGAAAGTGAACATTGAACTTCGCGCTGAATGAAAAATGTGGCGCGAAAAACCAACGCCTCTCTTTCCCACATACCAGTACATGGAATACGTTAAGTACCTTCTCTCTTTGACATCTGTGTCGACTGAGTCAGGCAGGGGAAATTACAAAAACTTGGCACGCGAGCGCTTGCCAGAATTCTCGCCGCAACAAAAGGACGATTATGGCAGAATTAAAAGAACGTTCGGCTCAATCTTGCACAGACGGGCATGCTTTCGTGATCAAAAAATAAACAAGGCGCACATCCTGCACTTCAGTCCTATTTAAAAATGAAACCCAGAAAGCGTTCGACTAAATTTAATTCTGGTTCTTGTCGGAAGAATTAATGCAAAGAAAACACTCTGCTGAAGGATGTTGTTTTAATCAGCTCCCATTGCTTTTTGAAAACAAAATCTGCATGTTTTTATTTTATTGTTAATGAAGCATAACGAGAAAATATTGTAATCGTCAAAAAATTCAACTTCCGACATTATGACGAGCCTTCGAAAAGCAAAATTTTTGAATTAGCACGTCAGCGAATACAAATCAAAAACCTTTTGAGCTAGACGGATGAAATTCGGTATGTGGTCTTAATATTCAATTAGTAAATTTATACCAAATTTTAAACGAAATTCACATAAGAAGGCTTGTCTGCCCAAAATGTAAAACCGTAAAAATTTTTGAATCAAATCCATCTATGTGTGGCCGTCTGTCAATCTGTACATTGCATGCATGTAAATGTAATAACTAAAAAAAAAAATCACAAATTTAAATAAATGAAATTTGGTATCCGACCTCGTTACTAAAATTCTAATTCTGTGCCAACTTTTGGTTTAAAATCAGTTGAAAAATCTCATTTTCTCCGTTTTCTTCATTATACCATACCACAAAGCACAAAACGCTCTTCTTGCAAAATTCTGAAAATGAAAGTCTGAGCACTCGTGGAGATCACGGACATGCGTACGAACTACAATTTCTATGCAGGGAAAGGGAAATTTGAAAGCATGCAACTCAGTTTAGTTTCAATTAAAATTTGCATTTTTTAAAAACAATATGCATAAAACAAAATAAGACCAGACGCTCTAATGCAGAACGGAAAATGCAGCTTGAACAAATGTTGATTTCTTTGCATGTAAAATTACAAGCACTATAAACAATAATCAAAAATATTTAACCTTTAAATTTATTCACAAATGACACGAACTGCATACGATTTTGGCTGAATGTCGTGAAGTCATGCAATAACGAAATGAAATATTTCAAGAGCAGTTTTTAACACATGCAACGAAAACGTTGATTTCTATAGCCCTGAAACCTTTTGAATTCAAGTCTTTGAAATTTTGGACTGGAGTTTTGTTACTATCTCTACCAATTACATCTCTAAAAACAATAAGTTCAGTTCAGTTATTTTAATGTCCTGTTTTAAAGTAACACTAAGACTATTTTAAAACGGACCTCGTAATTTTGAACCGCGGTCAGGCGACGGGAACTGCACCTGAGCTGGCGCCATCCTCCCTAATTTCCGTATCATAACAGCGAGAGGACGTTTGGCCCCGAAGGATTCCAAACCCACTTTACACGACGGTTCTTCGGTGGAATTGGATCTCAAACAGACCTTACAACCAGGCCAGCGCGGCCCCTACAAATAATAATGTGTGTGTGCGGGCGCGCGTACGTACGCATTGGTGCTCTACAAGCTAGAACGTTTGACTTAGAGCTACTAAACTTGACGCATATGTGTATTCTAAAGGATAAAAATGTGCACATCGGAGCGACTGTCTATTTGAAATTTTAATCAAAATTTTAATTAATTAAAAATTAAGCAAAATTTTAACGCAACTCAAAATAACTTCAGAAACTATTATTGCTCCAAAATAAATTTTACACCATTTCAAAAGATTTCTTTTTAATAGTGCCAGATTTAATAGTTGCGCAAATTTTTCTAAACTCAACAGTTTTTAAAAAATGCTTTTTTTCCAAATTTTCAACATTAAATTACATTGTCATCTTAAATTTCAAACTATTTTTAATGTCTCGCCAAATAATCATGAGAATACTTTCTTATTTTCACTGTTAAAAACTAGGGGAGAAGAATTCTGTACAGTTAACAAGATTAATAATAAAAAAAAAAAAAGTGAAAATATTATACCGTGAGTAAACACGTTTTTAAAAGCGCTATGATGTTGTAGCGGATTGTATGAGCGAGGATAGAACCTGGGTCCTTGTGGTTCGCAGCCGAGTAACAAGACCACAAGACAAAAGCAATTGCCCGTGTTTCGAAGCTGTTATCTGGCTTATAAGCTTTTCACTACAATGTCATGGGATTGGTCTCTATTCAAAGAAGTCCTACATATAATGAATAGAACATATGCAAAACTATTAAAATAACAAGCTTTAATATTCAGAATTTTGATGCTTAAAAATAGTTTCTTCACAGAATAATAGACATGAAGTTATATCTAAGAGATTTAACTGAAATTATTTATAACCGCTAGAGAACTGGCTAGTCACCAATGGTTTCTACCATTAAATAAATAAACACTTTTTGTTGAAATTAGAACAAACTATAAACACTAAAAGAGCCTCCCTAACAGAGCAGTACGCCGAAGTAAGTAATTTAATTTTTATACATTATTTTTGTGAATTAAATTCTTAATTATTGACAAAATCGCAATCTTCAAAACTATGTTTCAGCCATCATTCTCATTCACTCTCCTTCATAAAAATTAATTAATTTATTTTTATTTATTTATTTACAGATTTTATGCAGAGGTGGCCCACAGTGGGATTACAAACATAAATAAAACTTGGGTAAACAAGCGTGTTCATAGAGTGGTAATAATTGCTAAATTGTACGTATAAATAATGTAAATAAGGTAAATAATGCTGCAATAAATGCTATGATTGAAATGAGTAAATTTACGGAATCATCGAAAATAAATCGGAAAAAAGATATTGAAGGGATAATAACAATATACAGTGCAACCCTGCATTTATCTTCTGTTTTTAAAGTCCTCCTATCATTTATAATACTTTTTGCCGATCTTTTCAGATTCCGGAAAATTTTACCCATATAAATGGTTTCCTGGTTCGCACCATTATTCCTCTGATCCTTTAAAAACTGCAAAGAGTAATAAGGCACTAACTTCCGGTTTAAAAAAATAGGAGGGTATCAAAAATAACTACCTACACGTTGTTAAAAATGTGTAACCGTACACCCGTCGCTTATTTATCTGCCATGATGAATTGTGACGCTTACGAACAAGATACCGAGATAGAATGAAGTTTACATACAGAAAATACGATTCGAAAATATTTCAAAGATAAAACGAAAGCAGAGAGAAATAACCGTGTTAGGCGTTTGTTTATGAACGTTTTAAAAATACATTTGATCATTAAAGATCAATCTTCCATCTTTTAGGCACTTCATTTTAAATATTTGCAACAGCTTTATAAGTGAATGTAAAATTTATCTCAATACCCACCTGGTGCATATTATGGTTTCACTTATTAAGTGAAATTCTTATGCCATTTATTATAATTTATTTAAATACCCGATCAGCGTATTTTATGGCTTCACAAACCAACTAAATGCTAATATTATTACAAAAGTAAATCAGTCTGAGTTAAGACAAATGGGGGTAAAAATTTTCCGTAAATTCATTCAAAAGGGACAGCGATTGCGATGAACACTCGCTATTTATTGAAAAAAAATCTCGATTCAGTAATCAGCAATTTTGACGCTGATGAATATAATCGTCAGGCTTCAGCTAGCTTTTATAAATAATGCTAATGAAGTTTCGAATCGAAAATTGATCGAAATAAGTAGTTTTGTTAACTTACTGATATTTTTAGTATTTATTTTGATAAAAACAGAAAAAGCAGTGCATTTTACCTTTAGCACTTCATTGGCTTCGCTGCGGGGATATTAGGTCGGATGCATAGTTTAGGCTTAAAACATATATAATACATTTTTTTTTATTCAAGCAGTATAAACAGATCTTCACTAATACCACAGTTACTAATTTGGATTACTAATCAAAATAACTGCATCATTTTTTTTAAGAATTCAACCGATGGATAGCACTGGAAAAGCATTATAAACATTTAATTAGATTTAATTAGTAGATTAGGTTTAATAGTAAAGCAAAGTTAAGGATTATTTTTGTATGACGGAACTTCCAGAGATAATAATTTAAAAATACAGAAATCTCACAGACACTTGGAAGCATAGGACAACTTACGCTCAAAAAAAATATATCCTATTTAATTGTCCGATAAATTTAGCTTCCATACAACTTGATTAGAGATTAAAATATAGTATTTGACAAATATTTGTATAATTAATATAGATGAACAAAGCATAAAAGCGGATTTGTTATTCATGATGAATAATGCGATATGTTGAAATGATGTTAAGTATGAAACAAAATACGTATTCAAATGGTATTTGCTGTTCTGTATATCGAAAATTGTTTTTCGAATAAAAATTTCATCTAGAAAAATCAAAAATAAACTCATTTGAAATTCTTTCTGAGAAAGCTAGACTAATTCTTCCTAGATTTAATATTAAATTTTCAGCTGAAATCTAATTCATCAAATTTTATAAGGTTTGACGTATGCGGAATTTAATTACGTAAATGGCCGAAAGAGAGCAGAACAAAATTTATTTGCGTCCCGTAAAATGAGACCTCCACATATCTATAAAAATCCAATAATAATAAAAAGTGGTATCAAGGTCAAGAGCAGTCCGTACGTTGAATAGGCCATTCAGTAAACCACCATACGAGTTACAAGGCTTAAAAAATGAATTTACTGACGTCTCTGTTAATAAAAATTGGCTTGAATAACAGAAATTATAAGCATAAAACAAAAATTCATAAATAATGAAAGTAATCGAGCATAAACAGGTTTGATTAATTGAATAAAATAAATTTATACAAAAAAAAATGGCTGAGATATTAAAAATATTGTAGAATTATTATTAACCAGCGCCAAAAGCTTCATAAGAATAAATCATATTACCATTACTTATAGCTTCATCTAAATTTCATAAAAATTTTATAGTTTGTAAATTTTTCAAAATGTCTTGAGAAAATTGTTTTTGCAACATCAAATTTCATTTTGTAGTAGGATGCACAATTTGCATTTAATGACAAATTATCTTTTCTTTAGCTGATTGTACTCCTAATATTCACCAGAAAGGCAGTTACTGAAATTAAAAAATTATGTCCTGTAATAATACATAACTTCAGGAATTTCGTATTTGAAATTCTATCGCAAAAACGGACATCAATTGGCATGAAAGCAAGATACTTTGTTACAAATGGTAAAGATGATCATTAGCTCGGAAAAATGTTTAAAGTAGAATAATTCTCATTCTTCATAAACATCTTCTCCATATACTTCTTTTTATACGGTAAATTATTGCAACAAATCTTCTTTTACAATAATAAATATAAGTCATTGCAAAGAATGCACAATACATTACTCGCCTTGAAAGTCAATGAAATACTTTTTCATTGACATAAAGCTTTTTTACGCTTTATCCATTATACATACGTCAGCTTCTTTTCTTCGTTTTAATAAAGAAATTTCTGAACAGTCACATCGGAAATTATTATTCATTTTTATCAATGTCCCGCAATTTCAAACTATCAGAAAACGATTGTCGCAATCCTGACTAAGAGAAGGAAAACTAATTAAAATAAAATTGCAATAGCTAACAAAAACAAAGAAAAGTCAAAAAGATCGGGATTACATGATATCCTACCAATTCAAAATTCTTTCAGCTTACACGTCGCACAATTTTTATTTGAGTGCGCACCCCCCCCCCCCACACACACAGCACCACTACCAATACATTAAAAAAAATTTAATGCAGATTTGCATCGATTCCAAGAATAATAAAATTCGACTCCACAAACACTGAAATTCGTTCTTCCGCGAAAAAGAGTCATGACTGGGGAAATATTTATATTTAATTTTTTTTTTTTTTTGGTTGAATGTGTGATTTTAGAGTGATTACTGAAGTTATTAAAGGCATCATGAAAGACGAAAAGGAAGTAAAAAAATAACTGCAAAAAAAGAAAATTTTCACATTTTGTGACGGTCAGATTAAAGTCATTTCCTTAGTTCATAAACGGTACATGCGATGTAAAATGTGTTTAACAGATACGAGAGAAAAAAAAATATTCATATGGAAATGAATATTCTTGGGACAATTAACATGAAAAATTCTACGAAAACTAATTTCACAGTTCACTGAGCTGCAGCCAATATAATTAAACAAAAAAAGTCTTTCATCTGGAAAAATTTCTCCTTGAAAAGTTTAATGTATTAATTAATCTGCAACTATTTTTTTGCGCCATTACCAAAGTCAAGTAATCAATACTTTGTTAGGATGAATTACATTTCAATGATTAATTCAGATGTTAAATAAGAAATAATTCGAGAATCCTTTGAATACCACTTTTAAAAATAAATTTATCACATGAGGTTTAAGCTAAAACATCATGGTACAGTCACATTAAATAATAGTAATTGATATCATTATGATAATTGATAAGAATAATTTTTTGTAAAATTTTAGAGAAGTTGGGATATTTTTAATATTAGGTGATTCAAGAAATTTTTTTATTCTCTTAATTTTAAAGTACCTAAATCCTAAGTGATAAAACGTAATTATCAACACAATTCAAAACTATTTATAATATAATATTTCTATATCATTTCTGACACAACAACTAAGTATCTTTATGACACATTTAAACATAAGATTAATTGACATAATTCACTCATATTTAAGAAAAATTTCAAATTTTATGTTTATGTTTTAAAGAATAAGAAATCTTATTTTCTTCAGTTAGTTACTTTCACTTAAAATTAAAATAATATATTTCTGCCAAGAAACGAGGATATTATGGAAAATTTGCTTACTTATCGGCCATATCAATAACTCTTCATATATTTTTTAAATAATTTTTTTTAAAAAAACATTTGCAACATAATATGTCTGTGTCTATAAAAAAGTTCATAATTAAAAAAAAGTGCACTAAAAAAGTAAAAAAATATATATAAACAATAGTGATTGTAATTAGAAATATCAACCTCATCAAAAATATTTAAAATTTTATAGACTATTGCCAAAATATGAAATTAAAACAGAACAGTACTTCTAATCATTTGTATTCAGCTGACAAATTAGGAAAAAATTAAAACTTGCTTTCAAGTAATTACCAGTCATTTAAAATTAATTTCTAAAATCTACAGGTTTTTGATTGAATTTAATAAGTAAAATTGCTTTATTCCATTAAGTCCAACAATCAACAATAATGATTACTAGTTTTTCTGCTACATTCATATTATAACAATACAAAAATATTAAAGATGGTTTTTTGTAAATTAAAAAAAAATACTAATGTTCTAAAATAATACATATTATTCTTTGAAAACACATATAATTCTAGAAAAATAAAATTGAATATAGAAATGAAAATATTGTGTTTTTTTAATGAAAAATATTTTAATTCAAAATACAGATGTCCTCAAAGCATATAAAAAAAAGAATAAAAATGTTGGGTTGGGGAAAAAAAAGGAATGTATTTCCAAAATCTAAGAAAAACTAACAGAAATTAAAAAAAAAAAAAAAAAAAAAACCTTGAAGTTTGGAGAGATTAACACACATATTTAATGGAATTTACCCTATTAATGTAGAAATTTATTTAAATTCCTAATTATAGGATATATGCATTTGGAACATATATTCATGTTTCAACCCATTTAAAAAATGCAAATACCAATAGCTAGAATGTGTCCAAATGTTTTGTTTTAGAAAAAAAATTAAAAAAAAAAATACTGTTATTTGACACACAAAGAAACATCATTGTATTTAAAACGTATTAAGACTTAAAGGGCCCTGCATTCCAGCTGTGGGAGGGATGTAAACTCATCAAAAAATGCATAGTAATTACTTTTGGCATAATTTAAATTTTCCTTTTAATTCTTAATAATTTAATTATTAGTCACAAAAAACAAGAATTTGCAATTGATTTGAATTAAAAAAGAATTTTAATTCAAATAAATTCGATTATTTTTCTTGCAATATCTACGCCCATTTATAATCATTTATTATAAAGCAGCAGTTATTGAAATTGAAAATTTAAAAAAAAAAATCACAAAATTTTAAGATTGAAATAATATATTAATGTTATTTTCAAATTTATTTATAAAAAATAAAATATTTAATTATTTATCCATCATTTTTAAAAATTTATAATTAAATTTTAGGCTTTCAAAAACATTATTGAAACAGAATTGCTGTATTTAAGGCGCCATCTTTTTATCTTAAAATATTGTGGACTAGAACAAATGTGCTTTATTTCTGTACAATCGTAGAGACAGAAATTAGCAGATTTTGGAAGTTCTTTCAAAGAAGATTGATATAACAATTTTTATAACATTTCTTCAGAATACTAAAAGCTCTGAAAAGAATGCTTTTAGAATTTTAACGGATTAACATACTGCATGCAAATTAAATAAATTAATAAATATATTTATACAGAAAAGCTAGAAATAGGAAAAGTTCTGCAGTAACAAACATAAGCCAAACTGGTAGTAAGTTGTTAAATATTTTTTAAAATATAGTATTTTTTTTAATTAATGAATATTTAGCTATACTTAAACATAAACTATACATTCAAAGCAACACTCCTTATAAAAAAAGCCATTTTATTATTGTGTGCAAAATATTTAATTACTATGATTACATTAACAATTTTATATTATATATATATATATATATATATATATATATATATATATATATTGACAATAAAATTTATCATATGGATATAAATTAAGAAAAAAATTGTGTCAGTTCTAATTTTACATTTATAAAATTATTTTTATTAAAAGTTAGCAAAATTTATAAATAAGTTCAAAACTTCTATTCTTAAAAGTGAAGCTGTATTTCAAGGCAATGCATATATATTAATAAAATGATACTATTATGTTTATTTGATTGCAGTACTTTTATACATTACAGTACCCTTTATAAACCCTGTTTACATCTAGGTATAGTCTTAACTCGTTGCATAATTCCCTTTCTAAGGATGCAGATATCAATAATTTAAAATATAAAAGAAAAAAAATCTGGGTTTTTTTTAAAAATAATGTTTACATTTGAACAAAAAAAAAACTGTCTAATTTGGATTATACTGATATTTTAAGTATTAAAATGGAATATAAGTGAATAATAAACTAAAAAAAAATCATAGTAAATTTCCAACTGTTACCTTAACATGGTTAAAAAACTGTCAGAGAAATTAGAATTTATTAAGTGATCACTTCTTATCCAGCTCCTACAATAAAAGACATTTTTTATGCTAAAGCTCACTCGCACACATTCATATTTTCTATTCTTTCAGTATAGGCCGGTACTTTATATCATGTAATGTACAAAACATTTATTAATTTACTATAGAAAAAAAGATATCCAAGAATAAAGTATTGTACACATTAAGATAAATTTTAAAATGAATTGTGAGAAACATAAAATAAAGTATACTGCAAAGTGTGAATAGATTCACTTTTTAAAATAAACCAAACACTCAGGCAAAACATAGGATTAATCCTCAGGAAAATTATTAAATTACCAACACTTTATAAGTATTTGATAGTTTTTTAGCTGTTATTACTCCATAAGAAATAATTACACTAATGTGATAAGTAGGTCCAAGATGAAAAATTGAAACTGAAACTTCTTAATTTTTGAAATAACCTTAGGAGATCAAATTAGCATTTAATAAGTCTAGGCAAATTAAAGTTCTTTATTTTATTATGGAGAATTTATTTAAAAAATGGGCTAAAGAATTGAAAGGCTACCAAATTTTCAGATTTGAGCACGGATATATGAATTTAACTAAAAACTTTTAAATCTAAAACAAAAAATCCATTTTGAAACAAAAAATAAAAATAACTTTATAACAGCAGCTCATAAAATTCTAGAAATCATTTAAAATGCAGCCTCTCTTTGATATTCACATTCATTATGCCACTGTCTTGCATTTACACAATATTGTGCATATTAACTTAGAATTATTACTACGAGACAATGACCAATATTCTATTGATATTTAAGTCAATATATGGTTTTAAATTGGGAACAGTGTAAGAACAGTGAGAAATTAGTAAACAATATTACATACGAGACTGAAGGTTGCTGGATTAATAAAAGTTGGCTGAAAAAAAATTTTAATTCCAAAATCCATATCTAAAAAATATATGTATACAAAAGTATAGTGTATAAAAATACTACAAAATAAAATTCAAGATATAAACAGCAAATACTGTTCTGTATGTGCTTTTCTCTTCTGTATATTAATATAAATTTTAGTTAATTGCTCAGGAGTTCTAAAGTTTAAAAAAAAATCAACACAGATTTAGCTTTTCAATGGCATTTAAGTATTAATCCATCACATTGGTAGTCAAATGCTTCTATGAATGAACACTGTACACTGAGATGACCACATTATGAAACCAATGAGTCATCAATGCTACTTTAATGTGAGTAATTCAAAGTAAAATAATGTTTTACTTATTAATCCTACAAATTGTTTTAATCAAAATGAGATTTTTTTTCTTTCTACAACATCCTTTCCTCCTTATCCTTTCATTTTTAGTTAAAAAAAATTCACTCCTTCATAGAATAATAAACATTGAACACACTTTCAATTAGTAACATGGAACTTGCATAAATTATTGTAACTGCATTACTTACAGATATTATTATTTATCTATTTTAGTAATATGAACCTTTTGAATTTTTAGATAATTTTTTATATATATGTTTTGTTTATATCCATAAATTTTTATGCTAAGCATGGATTTTTTTTAAAAAAAATCAATCTTTTAGGAATGTTTGCCTATTGTTTATCAATTGAAACATTGTATTTAAAAAATCAAGCGACTTTTACTTAACAAAATTTTTTCAAATAAAAATGAGTGAAAAAATTATTTTTAAATAACTTTTTAATTCAATGTTCTCTACTGGGAATATTAGCCTGTAAATGATAAAATTGTTTATTAGCATCTAGTGGCAAAGATGAAATGTTTAAATTTTCGTTCAAAAATCTGAAGCGACAATATACCAAACTTTGAAATATTACATGTGCAGCAATTTTAAATAAAGCAAAAAAATCAAATTTCCAAAAAATTGCTACAATAAGAATTTACATTTTTATTCCTTCCTTAACATATATTTTCATAACATAAAAAATCAGACTCAAATTGGTCATCATCTATTAAAATAAGATAAAAGGATAAAAGAAACAGAAAACATTACAGCCATTTGGAAAAATTACTTTGGGAGAAGTTGGTACATCCAGAACATTGAACACAAGAAAGCCAAAGAATTTTTCCTGCTTATAAACTAAACAAAAAAAAATTTAAACGATGTTAGTTTTAATGGATAATCAACAGGAAGGTAAGTTTACTTTCAGTTTCCTCATTCTTTTATTTAATAATTTAAAAAGCAGCAGCAGCAGCAGCAACAACAAAAAAAAAGCTATTGTAAAAATGGGAGATATACAAGGCTAACATCAAATTACAAGGAAGTCATTCAGACAAAGCTTGATAAAGAATACCTTACTCAAATTTCTACAGTAGGAAATAAAATTTTAAAATTGTCTGAAGATTTTATAAAATGACTAAATATTTACAATATATAATGTAATAAGTCAAGTATTTTAATTACAGCAAGTGGTTTATTTCAGTTACAATAACTAACAATAAATAACACAGCTTAAACAACCTTACTATTATTTTGAGAATCAATTGAAAGAAAATAAATATACAGATACAAAATTAAATATTGATCATTTTACTTGGAAAATAATTATTGCATGCATGATTTTTCGGTTGCACATCCACAACCGAAATAGTTTTAGAACACTAATCATTTTTAAATTGATCTTAAGTTTAATTTATTATAAACACTTGATTACCAAATTATATGTATACTTTATTCAGTCTATAACTTAATAAATGTGAGATATTGTTAAAAAATTTAAAAAGAATTTTTTTAAAGGATTACTGATTATATGTAACCAATATACAATTTACTACTTTCTTAATAATATTTTACTTTAATAATTTTCTCAGCAATGACTGCAGTATAGGAAAAATGCATATTTTTTAAGAAAAATTTTCATACAATATAATTTGAAAATTAATTATAGAAATTAAGCTTCAAAATATTTTATCCAAAGAAACTTTTATAGAGTTAGAAAATAGAAGCAATATTGATGAATTTTGACAGTCTATCTAAAATATATATATTTTTTAATTTCATCAAAAATTATGCAAATAATTGAAAATTCTATCTCATGTTACTAAAGACCCCTTTTTAATATGATTTACTTTTAAAATTAGATTAAGATCTGCTTTAAATGTTTTAATTTTATGCTTTTCAAGTGGCTTCTACAGAGTGTTCCGGTCTATTGATTACACAAAAACCAATAAATGTATACCAAAAGCGGTCTAATTTGGAAATATATTTATGTCTTGGCGATCATTAGCATTTGACAGTTATAGTAAAGAAGAAGAAAAATACGAAGAGGAACGAACTATACAGAAAAACAAAAGAGGAACAGGTCAAATTAATCATTAGTGGCTTTACCGGTATGCGGAGTGAATCAACAAATGATCATGCTTTGTGGAAGATATTTAGCTATTTAAAATATATAATTTAAATGATATTCTTTAAACTGTTAATGAAAATTTCAAAACTAATGCTTATTTCCATCATCAAATGGTAATATATAATTGAATGATTTGAATACAGTGAATAGTTAATCTCAAAGTGCAATTGGGACATCTAAAAATGTAATACAAAATCAGCATTTAACAAGCACTTACTTAGAATCTAGATAATGAAGAACCCAATCAATTATCTGGTTCGATACGTCATTTCGATCCAATATATATTTTCCAACAATTTTCGGGTGAATTATTTCATCAGCGGCAGAAGATTGAAGTTCGTTGTGATATTCCTTCAGAAAGGTGTTAATTTCGTCCATGTTTCCACCAAAAAGTCACCGGATTATCATATAAAAGAACTATTATGATATATAGATAATGCTGGACACCGCCTAGAATATAAAATCTGATTCGTTATATGAGGTAAATTGGCGGAAAAGCGATGCAACCATAACAAGGATACAATACCCGCCCTTTAATTGTTGAGCATGAGAAAAATCACTACAAAATACAAAAAATAAACTTCTTTAAGGTTCATTCATATAATACGGCGCCATCTGTTAACACACAAGAAAACCATATGTTTGACTCCACTTTTATTTATTTATTTTTTGAAAATGTTCCAAATATTTTTATTTGCTTTAAAAGAAAATGGATAACATATTATTACGACGGAAATGAAAGCTATTATTCAAGTGTACGCGCTTTTTTTCTCTGTATTCATTTTTTTCGGAGAGTCGATATTGAAATCGAATCTATTTATCTTCCTGTCATACCAGAGCATCGATAAAGTCTGCTGCGTAAAGAAAAAGATTACAAAAAAAACCCAGTAAAAATGTTTCAATATTTTTGTATATATTTTGTTTGCATTTAATTTATAATCATATAGTTTTAAATAATATAATTCTTGACAATATTCGTTTAAGAAAACTGGGATGAGGAATTTCATACCATCCTCAAATTGATCAGAAATTTTAGACGCATGAATTTCCAATTGCATTTTTCTCGTAAATATTTGTTTCAATTATGGTTCTGCACTCAACAACTGGCAAAAATTTAAGGGAAATATGCCGTTGTGTAACTGATAAGAACAGCACAAGTAGATTAGTTTTGAACTACATTACATACATGAATATGGGGAAAAAATGTCGTCTTGCCAAATTATGAAGGGGATAACAGCCTTTTCTTATCATAAATTCCAAATTGTTTATATTCTATATTCAAGACTGCGTGATATTATTTGATCTTTCGAATGCCGAGCAATATCATGAAGGTATCTTAGCAATGCCGGTGGACATTTTATGAGGTGATGCAAAGTATCATATAGAATGCAGCACATTTTAAGATTAAATTTCAATATGTAGTAAAAATTTACTTCGGGATGTATCCCCTTTCGAATTGAAATAGAAAATGTGGATGGAAAATTATTATTTAAATCTAGAGTCTTAAAAGTCTACATGTAGAGTGGAAATAACAATTTAAGTTTTCCTATAGATGGACTTGTACAAGATCACACCTTGAGTCCATGAAAGATCTGTAAAAGTGCATGGATTAAACAAATTCCTGTATTGTGGTATATGAAATTTCGAAGGACAGATTGATGCTCAAATGTTACTGATGACGCTTCAGAACGAAATATAAATAATTTTTTTCTGCGTGGTGGCTGTTTAAATGGTTTTAATGTTTGAAGAGTCTGGAATAATTAAAATATTTGCGTTATTTTTGGAAATAACGAGTTATTTGTAATATTGTTAACATTGATAAAAGAAAAGACATATATGGATAAGACGTCTATTGAAACTATTTGTAACTCACAAATCGAAAAGGATTTGTGGATAAATGCATGTAAGACTTTCACAGTGTTCTCTAGAAAGCTTAATCCATTACCTGCCAAGATCTCCATTTGGGGTTTTTGAAATTTTACTCATGCCACTTGGCATCAAAAATATATTAAGTACGCTTAACAGTTTAGCTTTATTCTATTTATATTGTTGTGTTCGTGCGTCAACAAAAATAAAATGCAGACAAACTTACTATAAAACTAAATCTTATTACATTATAGATAATATTATCAAATTTACATCAACTTATTTTCATTCAAAAGTCTAGCATCGTTTTTCAACAACAAATTAAAAGTTCCAAAAATATCACTGTTGCCAAACTGAATTTCACAATTATTTACAAAATAAAATTTATAATTATTAAAATAATCGTTAGCTACTTTTAAATAAAATATTTACGATTTATGTAGCAACAATATATATAGGTGGTTATCAAAATAATGGAAACACCTTAGATTTATAAAGAATCCTTTATTAGTATGGTGTTAGTTCTGGGAGAGATGCCGGTGGAGGATATCGATTCCGTATTGAACGCTCTAAAATAGACCATAACGGTTCAATTATATTGAGGTCGGGTGACTGTGAGGGCCAAGGCAGATGCTTAATTTCATCCTCATGTTCATCAAACCCTGAATGGACAAGTCCCATTGCATAGATAGGTAGATTATCATTCTGGAAAATTCCATGTCTTGAAGGAAATAAAGTTTGCATCATAGGATGGATCTAGTCAGTTAAAATTTCTCTATACTTCTCTCCAGTGATCCTTCTTTTGAGAATTACGATTGGTCAAGCAGAAAATCACGACATGGCTGCTTCTATCATGACAAATCCATCTCCATTTTTGATAATTGGAAGGTGACAATCATGATCATACGCTTGTACTGGTATCCTCCAAATATGCACCCGTCCTGTTGTAGGGGAAAGTGTGAAACATGATTCGTAAGACCATATTACTTTCTTCCACTTCTCAATCGACTAGGTTTTGTGAGTGTGACACCACTGTAGACGACTTTTACCATTAACATCTGTGACAAGTGGCTTGGGAATTGCTGCTGTACCATAAATGTTTTGTTTATGAAGGTGTCTTCTAACTGTATTCACTGACACTGAAGAATCCAGATGGGTATTGAGCTGTGCGGTCACTTTTGTCACAGCTGTTCGCTTTTTAGACATTACAATCTGCTTCAATACCCGGCGGTCTCTTTCCCTGAGCTTCTCTTTCAGCCCATTATTTTGTTTTGCCGAGCCTGTCTTGCCGCTCTGTGTGTATGCTGTCATGACTTTCGACATTGTAACTCTAGAAACGCCTAAAAGTTGGGATATTTCGGCCACACTTGCTCCAGCTAGACGGGCTCCTACCATTTGACCTCTCTGAAAATCTGAGAGGTCCGACATTTTAGGCTCTTGAAAAATATCCAATAATTATAGAACTTCAATAAAGCTAACACATACTACCAGAATATATACACTTCTATTTATAAGAAAAACTTGTGACTATTATTATATTTTATTGCTTACGAAGCGCATTCAGAAACGTCAGTTTTATTCACAGGTATTTCCATTATTTTGATAACCACCTATCGGTCAATATTATATAGAACAAAGTGTGTATTCTATGCTTCGCTTCTTTAAAACAAGCGAACAAATTTGAAATTCTTTTATAAGTTGAACGAAACAAATTTGTCATATTTCAAGAATTGAAAATATAATTCTTGGTTTGATTTTTATATTATAAGGGAATATTGTACATAAATATGTAAGTTAGAGGTTATAGAACGATTGGTTACTTACTCAGTCTTTTTCTTTTATTGAAACTCAAACAATTTCAAAACAAAACATAATTTGAACATAATTATACTGTTACACAACTTTTTGTGCATATACCAAATTTCCCAACCAAAAACTTCAAAGGCAATTAATAGGTTAATTAACTATTCAGCAAACAAATGATTATGATGATATAATTTCCTTAAATGACTTTTTTTTTAATTTAACAATAACATTATTCTTATGTATTAACCAAATTAAAATAAAAAAAATTCAAGTTATGCAGATAAATTGAAAACTTTTCACCACATTTATACGAGTTAGTGCAAAAAATTCAAGAACAGATATTTAAAAGAACTGGTTTTTACGGTTTTGTTTTGTCGAAAAGCGTTAAGTTTTACATATTTATTTATAGAAACAAACTGCAGTTCACAGATAAAATAAACGATACTTTTAGTATGATAATTTAAGTATTTTTAAAGTTGTGTTAGGGTAGAATTGAATTCATTGACTGTTTCACTTAAAAATTATTTCTATTATATTAAATCACTTAAAAAATTCTTTTAAAAGAATATTTAGAAGTAAATAAATGAACTTATGTGGATAAAACTAATATGAATATATATTGTATTTGAATTTTACATTTATATAGTAGTTGTTTTTTGAGTAGTACAATTTATGTACTAGTGCTATCTATTCAGATATTCCTATTAATAATTATTCTCCTTTATTGTCTACAATTCACGATATTACTCAATTTTCATATTAATACTAGATATGTAAAAACCATCAATTTCACGGGTACATAATTTTAATATTAAATATGACTGAAAACAAATATTTTGTGTTCGAAATATATATTGATTATTAAGCATACACTAAAACCTCAAGGAATGTAAATTTCGAATATCTGCTGTAAACATATTTTTTCAGATGCCTGTGAAATTGACGGATTCTTTATAATAACATTTTTTTTTAAAGAAAGCATTATAATATCGATTATTTAAATATTAGCGTTAAACTGATAAATAACAGAAAATTTTCAAAAAAAAATCACATTATGAAGCACTAAAACAACAATAAAATATTTCTAAATGGATAGATTACTTTTTCTCTAATTCAGGTACTGCAGGACATACTGAGAAATTATTATATCAAATTTGAACAAAAAACAAACAAACATTCATTATGTTTTAATTGTGAAATTTTTCGCAAGAAAATTCTATAATATTCTATATTTGAGTAAATAGCATTTAAATTTGCATTACGTATGTAAATGCAAATATAAAAATCAGTGTAACTTACAAAAAAAAAAATAGAATTAGAAACAAAACAATTTTATAAACAGATCTGTTAAAACATTAAGAATATTAAATAAAAGAATACGTAGTTTCACTCACTCACTCACTCACTCACACTCACACACACACACACACACACACACACACACACACACACACGCGCGCGCGCGCGCACAAAATCGGTTTTTAACATAGTCACATACTTTACTAATAGTAAAAATTTAGAATTCTTATTCGAAGCGTAATAGAGGTGCAAAATCTATAAGATATGAATACATTATATATATATATATATATTATATATTTACAAGAGTGGTGCTGCCGATTTTTGTAAATTATATGTGTAAATAAGCCACATTCCACAGTCGATTATTACTTACCATTCCATAGTCGATTATTAATTGCCATTCTACAGTCGATTATAATTATGCAGTGCCAAAGGTAATTTGTAGTATTATAATGGTAATAGAACTTGTAAGTGGATTGAATAAATCTCTTTTTTTAATAGTTTTTACTTTCTCATATATAAAGTATAGAGGAAATATTATAATAGTCAAAAAAATTTAACTCGAGATTTCGATGAATCTCCACGTTTTAGACCTTCCTGATTTCGAAAAACACATTTTTGGAAAATATCTGTATGCCTCTTTGTGACAAAATAATTCAAAAATTCTTTGAGAAAAACGGATGAAATTTGGTATACTGTCTTTACACCAAATTTGTACATTTATGTCAAATTTTGAATAAAATCCGTTCAGAGGAAGTTTGTTTACCTAGCTGTTCGAATATAAGTTGCCACGATAACTGCAAATCGAAGAAAGTTAGATAGATAAAATTTTGTACGCAAATTTTACTTCTATAGTATAGACACTTATTACATTTTGTGCCAAGTTCAACGAAAGGTTGCCCATCTGTCAATCTGTATTTTTAGAAACATGTAAACTTGATAGCTCAAAAACGCAATGACTTAAATTTATCAAATTTGGTATGTTTTGTGTGATAAGTGACTATAAGGGTAATTCAAATTTTTGTTTCAATCAGGTGGTAAAAACTCGTCTAAAATCGAAACTCGATTTTCGGATGCTATTAATTGCATGCAAGGGATTATTCGCCAAAATATTCGACAAGGATAACATGATAGATTTATTAAAAATGCTAAATTCATGCCAAAGGTTAATATTTCATAACTATTGTATTCCAGTGACTGTCAAGGCGTTCTGTTGGTTAATATCTTTGTGAGAGAGAATGAGAGAAAGTTTTGGGGAGACCTACCCCCTAGTTATGCTGAGTTTTAAAAATAAAAAGAAGTAAGATCGTTTACCAGAAGCATCAATTCATTTTACATTTCAAAATCACGAGTTTCAGTTATAAAGTAGATGTACAGCCAGTCCTTATAAATCTTGTAGCAGATTGTGATGCGCGAGGATAGAACCTGGGACCTTGTAGTTCGCAGTCCAATAACATGACCATGATACAAAAGCAATTACTCGTGTAGCGTAGCTGTTAACTGGCTTAAAAACTATCTACTACAGACTCTCCCTCCAGTGAGTCAGAGGTGATACGAACGATTTGGCTGTTGAGTGGTGATGCATTTATTGGCTGTTGAGTATAATGCGCCTGTACCCATTTGAGTAGCGCCAAGCATTATGGCGAGCGAGCGTGTGTGTGTGAGTGGTAGCTGTTGCTGCGTCAAGTGAGTCTGACGACTTTGGCTGCAGGTAGATGGCGCCACAACAGCTGTACGAAGGTTGAAGGATCACGTCCGGGGTCACCAATGTAGCAGATTATGATGCGCGAGGATACAACCTGGGACCTTGTACTGAATAGCTTATAAGCCCGTTAACAGCTACCTGCAATCTAATGTTAAACGCTTTCGATTCTCAAGTTCAGTTTTTCCAGCAAGGAAAAACTGAATTATATTCCCTATCCGATATTCAAAAAATTATATTCCCTATCCGATATGTTCATTATCCAAAGATTATGAGTATAAAGAGAGTCAGTGAATCGGAAAATAAAGGAACGTTGCTTATATTTTACCTTTTTTTTTAAGAGAAATAAATATTAATCGTCAGGAGTGGTTTTCCAGAAACTTTATCACATACTTTTACAAAAGGATTACTCCCCTCCTCACTCCCGTATAAAATTGTGGATCTCGGGCAAAAATGTGAGTGCAGGAGTGCTCAAATTTTTATTTTTAGAGTCCGCACAAGCTCTTGAGTGTGTGCTTAATACACTGGTGTGCAAAACTTAAGCAATAATGCAAATTTTAAGCAGATAGCCATGAAATTGCAGAAAAGAAGTTCTTGCGATCAGTACAATGAACACGTAATTCAAGAGAAAGGTCATGCGTATGCAAATATCAGGATCAAAACGTCACAGGCGACGTGAGCGTACGCAAAACACGTGCGTAAGGCGCGCGTAGCTCAACACTACAATAAAAGGAAGGACGGAGACGCAATTAAAGACATTCGCTGCAAGTGCACGTGAGTTAATTCGTGAAATATGGCTAGCAGAAATCACCTGGACGATTTCACATGGGGAAGAATGATCGGAAAACTGGAGGAGGGGCGTAGTGTGACCAGTGTAGCTGAAGAGTTCGGAATCAACAAAAGTGTCGTTTCGCGCTTGGAAAGCCTTTCAAACCACAGGTACAGCTGTGAGAAAGGTTGGTGGTGGTCGCCCCAGGAAAACAACTGCAGTGGATGACCGACATATCGTCCTGCAGGCGAAAAGAACCCGAATTCAGTCAGCAAGCGCCATTGCTCAGCAACTGTATGCAGCAATGGGGCGACAAGTGTCGCGTTTTACTGTGTCCAGACGCCTTCACAAAGGTGGCCTATTCGCCCGCCGTCCTGAACGCTGCATTCCTTTGACAGTTTCCCACCGGCGGCACCGTTTAGAGTGGTGCAGGGAGCACAAAAACTGGACATCTCCTCAATGGAGTCGTGTCCTCTTTACAGATGAGAGTCGTTTTAGTGCCACAAGCGATTCCCAATGCCAGTTGATTTGGAGAGAGGTCGGGACACGGTTTCATTCCAGTAACATCACGGAAAGAGACCGTTTCGGTGATCCTGGAGTTGTCGTCTGGGCAGGCATTATGATGAACGGGCGGACTGAGCTCCACATTTTCGACAGAGGTTCTGTAACTGGAGATCGCTATTGTCAGGAAGTGATCCTTCCCCATGTGCGTCTGTTCCGAGGTGCCAAAGGATCAGACTTCGTTTTTATGGATGACAATGCACGGCCACACAGGACTCATGCTGTTGAGGAGCTCCTGGAAAGTGAAGATATCACTCGAATGGATTGGCCGGCGTGCTCCCCTGATTTAAATCCGATAGAACATGTGTGGGATGCTTTGGGAAGACGCCTTGCGGCACGATTACATCCTCCTGGGAACACCCGACAACTTAAACTGATGCTGATTGAGGAATGGGCACTCTTACCTCAAGAACTGTTGGACAATCTGGTGCTGAGTATGGGGAGACGGTGCGAAGCAACCATTGCAGTAAGGGGAGGACATATCCTATACTAAAAACATCTGCTTGCTGTTATTCCTCTTGGACAGACAATCATGTGTAACGATACTATGAGTTCAATAAAGCCTTTTCTTGTTTGATTCCATACTGTATGCATTGTATTCATTTCTGCGCAACTATGCTTTCATCATTCTTTCAGAACAAAATGCTGTATCTCATTTCTGAATTTCATGTCTCTCAGATGATTTCTTGTGAAGTTATGGCAAAAAACATACCTGTTGCTTAAGTTTTGCACACCAGTGTAGTATGTGATGAAAATCCGTACTTCTTAGTTTCTCGCATACGAGAAATGTTTTTGCAATCGTTAAAAATTTCGACCTCCAGATTTTGTCTCTCCACGTCTCAGACCTCTCTGAGTTCAAAAAACACATTTTTGACATTATGTCTGTCTGTTTATCTTTCTGTCAGTCAGTCAGTAAATACGATAACTCAAATCGCTTTTAGCACATGAACTTACGCTAGAAACGCTTTTAGCAAGACGATGAAATTTAGCACATGAATTTACGACCAAATTTATAGATTTCGGTCAAATTTGAGACGAAATCCATTCGCAGGAAATCTGTCTGACTGACTGTTCGATAACCAATAAACGCGATAATTATGAGGATGAAGGAGCTAAGTAGAAAAAAATTACATACGCAGGTTTAGAATCTAAAATATGGGTTCTTATCGAATTTTGAACCAAATCTGTCAAAAAGTTGGTCTGTCGGTCGCATGCATGGAAACGAAGTCCCTCATTAACAAAATTAATTAAATCAACGAAATTTAATATGTTATCTTAACTGTAATTCTGTGTCAAATTTTGGTTTCATTCGGTCAGTAAAAAAAGGCGTTCAAAATACATATTCGCACGAAAAATTCAGGTAATTTTAAATTTTTGTCAAAAATTAATTTTAATCAAAAAATTTGGTAAACTGCTAGTAGCTAAAAACAACTTTTATAACTTTAAAGTAAAAATATATAAGATAAAATAAATACTATATATTTTAGAAGCAGAAAGAATATTTAAAAAATAAAACAATTTGTACTTCCCTTTATAATTTTGTATCTAATTTTAAATTTCACGGTTATATACTTCTTAACCAATTCTGATTATTTCATTAATGATGTTATTTGTAGAGACCAATTCAAACGTGTATCACATCATTAGAGAATAATTCTTTAAATAAATTAAGAAATCTAATATTTGGTTTGAACTTTCTAAAAATTAGTTAAAATACAGCATCCAATCATTTCAAGAATTTATTTTGCTTCCACGTCACATAATATTAGAAAATAAATTAAGTTTTTTAAAATCGATTTAAATATCAGATTTCTGTATAGCTAAGCCCTTTTTTTTCGTACATTAGTGTGAAGGTTTGTAATGCAAAAAAAAAAAAAAAAAAAAAAAAAAATGAAAAAAAAAAAACTTTGAATCTTAGACAAACAAAAATCAAACTTATTGGAGATTATTCACGTTTCTTCCGCTAAAGATGTAAAATAATTTAGAATAAAAGCTTCATTTTTTTATTTTTTAAAAAGATCGATATGATTCTTGTTTATTGTTATATTTGCTTTGCGAAAGAACGTTTTATTACAGTTATAATAGAAAGCGTACTCAAAAATGAACAAAATTATCCACATACGATTACAAACTACATAATAAGCATAAAAAAAATATAATATGGTTCATTCCTAAAGACGCTGTATTTTACAGGAACGCACTAATTCATTGTAAAAAAAAACACAGAAAAAGTTTGAAAATAAAAACAGTATTTGCAACAAACAATAGTACACAAGCAACAAATCGGTAATAAATAGCCATAAGAGCATATAGCACTCAGGAAGAAGTCATCCAATTGCTCAATTGAGCTCTACTCAACTATTAGCTTCAACACTGTTTCTTCGCTTGTTATTGTTTGCTTGATACGATCAAAGAAGTTACGCGGAGGATTTCGTATCTTTGTTCCTAATCGAATTGTCCCAAAAATTCTAGTAGTTTTTAGAATTTTTGTTGCCAAATGATCGCCAAAAGCGGAAATCGTTAACCCAACATCCATTAGAGTCATCTGTAAAACACTTTCCCTTACGATGAAATTAATTGAGCAAAGAAGCAATATTACAAGTTCGTAACAATATAGAACCGTCTCATTAACAGAAAATGTCAAATATATTCCGATGTAATCAAGGTATACTAACCAAAATTTGTACTTCGGATAAATTTTCCATGAGAAATATATTTTAAGATCAAAAAATGGTGTTGTCATTGGAAATTTTAAAGTACGTACAATTTTGTCTCTTTATGGATATGAATATGAATAATTCCTTATGGATATTTTAGGCATAATTTCATTTTTCATACATGATGGTCGACAGCAGAGGTAAGGTTAAACGACTGTTTTTTTTTTTTCTTTTTCTTCCTCCTAAGACTGCAAGTAATTTTCTCGAAAAATATCTTTAAGCATCTATTTGTCAACAGAAAAAAGTAGTGTTATTTTAATAACTTTACATTCGTTTTGTCTATTTTGTATGCTATGTCCCATAATATCAAACTGCCATTTTAAATTTTAAATTAACCCTTAAAAATTTGTTTGATGTATTTAAATTTTACATTGTCTTTTAAGATTTAATTTAAATTTTAGATTAAATTTTGATTTTTAATTTAAGATTAAGTTTTTTTTTTATTTCTTAGGTAGCGCAGGTAAATTGTGCAGTAATAGCAAAATATTTTACTTTTAACTTTCAACAATGGAAAAAGTTATGCTAAAGGGTCCAGTTTGCCGGTTTCTATTGCAGACGAGGCTTGCAGGATGCTAACTTAAAAGTCACAGCTAAAGATGCCTTCAGACCCTGAAACCTCGTTTGCAAAAGAAACCTGCCCATTAGTATACATTTTGCACGACCGAGTTGGGCCGGATTAGTAGTGAGAGAATTAAATATACGACGAAGCAATTTCTTTGCAACAATGAGGTCTATTATTGAAGTTATGCAAAAAATATTTTAAAAAGATGTCAAAACTGAAGGGGGGGGGGTGGTTACATGGACTTTTGATTGACGTCATTAAAAAATTTAAATTTTTTTTTCTCTAATTTATTTATTTTTAATTTTTACGATGGTATAAAAATTATTTGTGTAATCTTATATTTTTTGAACGTTATGGTGTAAAAACAAAGATATTTCTCATAGAATTTTTAAGTTATTAAAATTTTTAAAAAATCGCTTTGAAGTGTGCATATGAATTTTTAAAAAATTATATCTGTGCCAACTTTGTTGGCTCTAGATCTGAAGAGAGAACTTTATTTCATTTTTCTAACTCTGAAATACTTATTTTCATCAACCAAATCAAAACCAAAAGCTATAATTTAAAATAATAATTTTTATGTCCCAAATATATTGAAGCTATTATTTTTAAAATTAATTTCCATAATCTACTCTAATTCTAAATCTTATCTACGAAAATAAATGAAATCACTCTCTCTTTGATTTCAAATCACATTGTTAACTCGAAATTACAAAAGTTATTAAATCAAAAGAACAATCTAAATTGGATGGTAGAAATATACAAAACTGAAATTTTACGTTTATTGACATTTACAATATGATTCATTGGATTTCATTTTCAATATTGCAATAAATATTAAAAATATCTCTCTAATGTGTTGAATGCGGAATAAAAGCTAATCGTTATCTCAAATCAATGTTAACTCTTTTATTCAGTACTAAAAATTTTAAATGTTTCCAAAATTATTCAATTGTTTAGTTATTATACATAAAATATTCACAATAAGCAATGCTTATCTTTCTGTGATCAACCTCAAAAATAGTAAATGGTTTCGAAAAGATTTGTTTTGTATTTTTAAAAGCAAATTATTTTAAACCTTTTTCTGAATTTGTTTCCGATAACAAATCTTGTTTACAAGCAAAAATCTCTTACTTTAAGTCATATTATTAACTAAAGAATGCCAAATAAAAATTTTAATTAAAATGATGGAGCCATTACCGTTTAATACTTCGAGAACTCCTTAAAAACACATTCCGCTATCTGTTTTGATCATTATGCTTCTTTCATTCAATGGATAAGGCGCCGTTAAACCGTCCAGAAGGTCATGGCTGCGAAATTCAAGGTGAGATACACGTAATGTGAAGAGCGATATAATAAGAAAAATGGCTATGATTATACAGAATATCGTAAAATTGAATAAGCTTCAAATTTCCCGCTTATTCTAATACGTAAATTTTAAATTCCCATTTATATATAGTAATATCTGGAGGACCGAGCTTCTTTCGTCTGTTCTTTTTTCTTTTATAAAATCGTGTTTTTTCGGGGATAATATTTAGATACGAATCAGATACTAATTACATAGGAATATTTCTCCATCTTTTTTTTAATCAATATTTTTCCATTCATAGAATAAGGCTCTTCGTTATATAATTTGTGTGTTTTTTTTGTTTTTTTTAGGAAATACACCTATATAGATAAACTTAAAAAGCAAAAATATTAAATATAAATACACAAGTAAAAAAATAAATAAAAAAGTGTGTCTCGAAGAAACGACCCGCAACAAAAGCGTCACTCATGTTGTTCTGACCACTCTACTCATAGAGCAGCTCTATGACTCTACTGCACTGCCACACTTTGAAGCGGAAGCTGAATACATTTTTTTTAATAATTATAAAAAAATTTCGTGCAAATTCACATTTTATATAAGCATTATTTTATGTGAAGCAGAATGCAGTTTGAAGGCAGTGAAGAGACTTGCTATTTCGTGACGTCGTTTTATTTCATTTTTAAGAAGCAGGCATATGTACAAGCGATGAGCACACAGAACGACACAGAAAAGGAATGAGAAAAAAGCTCTTGGACATTTTATCCCTGGTCTTATATAACCTATGATTTTGATAGGGAAAACATTTCTTCATAGTGCTAATATATTACGAGATTTCGATAGGGATTTTCGTTACACGCGCGGAGAAGGCAGGGGAAACAAAGGGAGATTTTAAAAAAGAATTTGCCTCATCAGCGGTATTTTGCCTCTTCACGCGGAGTGTGGGAAAGTTAGACTTTTAGCCGATTCAGCAATTTAACAAAACTTCTCTTGAATTAATTAAGTAGAGACAGTAGAATTGGATCACGAAATAAGGGAATATTTTAGAATAAAGTTACTATGGGCTAAATTAAGATAAAATCTTGAAAATTTATATATATATAGGAAAGACACCTACATAGATAAACTTAAAAAGCAAAAATCTAAATATAAAATTTGATTCAAATCGTTAGCGCCTTTCCAAGATACACGAAATAAATTTGTATATATATATATATACATACATATATAATATTCTGATAGGGATTTCTCCACGTGTCAATTCTGATAATGAAATAAAATAGCCCAAGTGTTGCTTCAAACGGGACGTTAATATAACTAAACTAACTAAACCTAAACCTGATAAGGAAAACACAGAGATCTTTTTAAAAGAATGTGCTTACTGAACATTTTTCTATCCCTTCAAGTGAAGCGTGTGAATTGCCGACCTAAGCATTTTGCAAAGGTTCTCTTGAATTAATTAAATAGAAAAAGTGGAATGAGATCAGGAAATAAGAGAATA
>JAPMOR010025613.1:116947-138097 GCA_026543865.1 Argiope aurantia
TCTGCTTCTTTAACCAGCATTCGAAGATATTTCTTGTCTCTTATATCTTTGGCCTTAAACAATTTTCTTTTTGCTCTTCTCGCATCACTTCTTAGAACCTCTAGTTTTCTAGACCACCAATTATGTTTTTTCTTTAGGTGTTTGTTTAACTTATTTAATTTACTGTTTTTACAGGCAGATATTATAGTTTTTGTTATATTCTCAACATAAAAATCCAGGTTTTGTTTTTCATTATTTTCCACCTTTTGGAATTCTTTGGTAAGCAGAACTCTAAAATTTAAGTTTTCTGTAAATTTTATAATTTTTGAACATTTTTGGTCGTTTAGTATAAAGTGAAAAACTTATGCTATTATGGTCGCTGCAGGGTGGTTCTAAATCAATTTTCCATTTAAAAAATATTTTCTGATAATATAGGGTCACTAATGGTAATATCTATGTATGATCTTCCTAACGAACCTTCAAAAGTTGGAGGAGAATTTTCATCATTTAAAACAACAAGTCCTTTTGAAAAGAGAAATTCAAGTAATATACGACCCCTATAATCTTCAAAATCACCGCCCCATACTGTACTTTTTGCATTAAAATCTCCTGCAATAAACACTCTATCATGAGAGTGCTTTAAAAAATTTTCCAATTCAATTAAAGTAGTTTCAATATCTTCTGAAGGAGGACAGTAAACTGAGATAATCATTAAGATAGATTTGCGAAAAGGAAAGATTATAGCAATGATATTACTGGAAGATAAAACCTTTAATGCTTGAAGATATTTATTGTAGACTATGATACCTGATTTCAGATTGTCTCGGTCAGAGAAGCAAGTTTTTACATTGGAGGGAAAACCAATTAGTCTATTATTCTATTGATACATTTCTTGAATGCATGCAATACTAATTTCTTGATTTTCTGCTCTTTTATTAAGGTTTTTATCTTTTATTAAGGTTTTTATCTTTTATTAAGGTTTTTATCTTTTATTAAGGCTTTATTATCTTATTAAGTTAAATTAAGTTAAGTCATCTTATTAAGTTATTTATTATCTTATTAAGGTTATTATCTTTTATTAAAGTTTGACTAGTATAAAAAATCTGCTGAATATCAGAAAAAATTATCATAAGATACGCTTTAAAACTTTAGCTACCCATTAATTTCCTTTGATGTGAGAGCACAAATTTCAACACAGAAAGAAACAAGATGAATGTATTAATTATCCCAATGGAAAAGCTATAAACAACTTACTACTATATAAGCAATTTATTTTTTAGAAATTGGACCTATAAATTATTAGCTGATAACCTGCTATTGCTTGGAATACATTTATGCATGATATTTTTAATGTAAAATCTAATTTTGGATAAATAATAATGCAAACAATGCTTTTATTACTTCGCACCCCGTGACTGATTGCCTTGTTTATTTGTGTTTACTGGACGATGAAGGATATAACATTTTTATCTTTTCTTTCAGATTTTTAGAAACTACGAACTACTTTAATTCAATTAAATTCCCAAAGATAAATAGAAAATTAAAAAAAAAAATGTGGCAGAATAGGTCAGAGTCTTACAGTCATATACTTTTTAATTGTCATATAATAAATTTCAAAAAAATTAACTATTCTCGAAAATGATTTAACTTTGTTAAATCGGACAGAAATGAATTTAATGTTACTGAAAATTTAAAATTCCGAATTTTAACATACTAAAATATTTCTTGTAAGATAATTCTCTCCGAAGTTACTTTTGAAAAGTGACAGATTTTCAGTTAATTATTAATTATATAATATTTATATTTTGGAAAATTAATGGTATTTTTTTCTTGTCATAAAGAATTATTATGCAAAGTTTGGCTGAAATCGGCCAAGACGTTTAGAAGATGTGGACACAGATTCATAGACACGACTTTCATTTATATTAAGATAACATTTCATAAATTTGCCACACAGTGAAATACTTTCTTATTTAAGTAACAAGAAAATATTATTAAACGGAGAATTATAATGAAAAATACAAATGACAAATAACAATGTATATGTGTAACTAAGATATATGACATATATTGCAAATCCAAGTTGTGCCGAAAATCTAAGCAAGAGCAAGCATGACGTCACCGGAGGAGCGAACCAATTATATTGTCCGATTTTCTTCCATACATGAAATAGGGTACAGAATGGAAATATACAACCGGGTAAAAAACGTTTTAGCTGCCAGGGGTGGTAGCTGTTTATAGTAATTTCGTACTTCTGTAAGCCACCAAACTTTTTACAAATTTAATCATTTTGTCTTCATGCCATGTCAATATTTTTTTTTTTTTTTTTGCGTTTGCTTTCTTATGGTGTTGCAATTTTAATAACCAGCAGTGACTTATCTTATGCAGAAATTAAAGTAGGTCTCTAAACAAAATTAGTTATAATAACATAATGATAGAATTTTGGTTTTAAATAATAATCTTATAAATATTCTAGTTGTAAGCCTTTAGATGTGTTTTAGTCTGAAGAGAGAGAATTTTCAAATAATATAAGATGAAAAAGTGTTCTACCATTTAAATTAGAGACATATCTGTTTCTTTTAATAAAAATCAATACACAGATTTAAAAACAAGTCGATAATAAAGTTTCATTTATCCATTTCTTAAAATAAATATAAACGGTGCATTTATAGAAAGATTTTATCCCTCACTGAATATATATATAAAAAAAAAATGGAAATTCAGGGTATTTTTTTAGCATTTGAAATAGATGTCAGATTATCATTAATTAATATAAAAACACTACATACCCTTTCACGAAATATCATGCTTCCAAACAATCGTGTGTTTAAATGCTGCCATTCTAAATATTCATCGACCCGAGCTTGAGCTTTGCTATCTTTTGGATACCAATTATCTTGAACAGGAAATTCCTTTGCAAGATATCTAATTATAGCAACACTAAAAGAATTTTTAAAAAAGTCATCATTTTAGTAAGAACATCATCTAGAAGAAAAGCGGCCATTCAGTTTGATAATAAAAAATAAATAACAATGTCAAAACAAATTGAAAATATGTTTTAGTAACAAATGTATAAAGTTAATAGTAAAACTATAGCAGTATAAACTCAGTTTTATAGACATCCAAGAATTGTCAGTTATTTCATCCATAATAATAATAAAGTGAAATAAACAAGACATGGTACGATTCAGATTGAGACAATGGACAAAATTGCTAAAATTATTAAAGAAAGGAAATAAATTATCTTTCATAATTTCATTAAGAACATTTCATACTGTTAGTTCTCAAATTTGAAAATTTTCACGCTTTGTGAGGAAAAATTGTAATTCGCAATAAAATACCTAGAACAATTTTTATTTACTATAAGATGCGTACACATTAAATTATGATGAATAAATGGAAGATTTTTGTTCTTAAAATTTGTCAATTCACATTTTTACAAAATAATAATAATATTTTTATGTTAAAACACTCTTTTTTATTTGTTATTAAATTTTTTTATAATATTTTGAAATTAACAATGCAAAATATTTGTGTCCCCCCCCCCCCCCCCCACTTGCAATTAGCCACATAAGCAATCGATATGAAAGTTAAAACAGCACGGTCAAAAACAACACGATACTCACATACACATGGAGAAAGAAAAAAAAATGAATGTAAAAGTTTCTTATGGAACGAAAGTCAAGATAAAAGAGTGACGAGGAATTCTGAAAATATGCTCAGCTTCCGACTCTCACCCCATAGCGAGATAAAAACGTCGAAAGATTTTAATCTCTGGATTACTGAAACGAACAATACTGTGTATTAAAATGGTCTCTAAGCTTTTAGCGACCAAGATCGCTATAATCCATTATAAATACTGCAATCATCTTGGGAAAATCTCAGTTATTTATTATTTTAACCTAGAGGCCATCTAAAAATTTTAGAAATAAAAAGAAAGTAGGGTATTGTTCATGCAATTCAATTTTATAATCAAAGTTCACGTGTAACTTTTAAATAATCTAAATTTATACCCGAAGCTACCGAAAATTTATTCTGCAATTAGAATGTACTTCTTCTCTAGACTATGAGCTTGTTAAAGTGCAGAACTTTATGCTGCATAACATTTAGCAAGAGAAATAAAAAAGTAAAGAATTTATTGAAAATTATTTTCTTGGTAGTTTATATACAAAAAGATTAAATTAATCAAAGGATGGATAAAAGTGAATCCACATCCACTGAAAATCTTTGTTGTCAATAGAGTTCATGTAACTCAAAAGTTACAAAAAATTAAGTTCGAAGTATATTAGAAGGGAAAAGAAAGGCATATGTTGAGGTATCCAAAGGCATGCCAGCATATCTGAAAAAGGCTATCATGAAATGTACCAACTGTTCTGCAGATTTTGTCGTTGTTGAGTGTTTTCTCGTTGTTCAGTTGATTTTGTCGTTGAGACATGGAAAATATTGTAACGAATCTGAAATGTTGCTTCCCAGCAGGTTCTACCTTGTAAAAAAGTTAATTTCACAGATAACTTCGATGGATCAAAGGCCTCCGATCTTGGGGACAAAATAGATGATTCCAGAATCTACAGGAGTATTGGCGATAGGTTCATTAGGGCGTGGATTATGCCGATTTTCCTAGAATCTTCTTTGACTTGTCACGAAAACAGAGCTGAAGTCAGTCGAATACCGAGGCAACATTGAGTCCTGTGCTGTAAATATGGAATTAATTGAATTAATTAACTAGTTGTGTATAGAGTAACCAGTCAGTAGCCGAATCGAGAGATAATTGCTGAATTATATCTGAGCGCTTTGTGCTATCTATTACGGTTGTACACTACCGATCTGCCGCTTGTGTGTTCCTATTATTGTAAATATTGCCTTGTGTATACGTCAACTGTGTTTTGTATGTACGAATAAAGCACCGCTAAAGCAGAATAAAGCACCGCTATCTGTTACTGAGCCTTTCGGACTGTTTCAGCATGCATCCACAACTAAAGACTTCAATTATTTGTAATTATAAAAAAAAGTAATGATTTTGAACTATATTCAACTTACAATTTTATATCAAAAACTGATTATGCTTTTAATTTCTAAAAGCTATACAGAATCTTAAATAAATAGAAACATTACAAGTAGAACTTAATTCATAAAAAAAAAGAAAAAAGAAAGAAAGAAAAACTGGAGCCATAGTTGAACCTCCAAAGAATGAAATAATTGACACAAAATGCATATTAAGAAGCAAGAATGGTGAAACGAAGAAAATATGCCTAAAAGTTTTCAAGAGGAAACGTGCCAGTCGTTACATCATCAACGGTTAAAATGTTAATATCTCTTCCTTTACAAAATGAGTGGTCTATTAGGCAGTTAAATATTTCACCTGATTTTCTGCATGAAGAGTTGGAGCATGACGTCTATATATCCTTGAGGGTGTTAATATAAAGAAAGGAAATAACTTGAAATTAAATAAAGTTGAAAGATTCACCAAGCTGGTGAATGAGTGATTTAATGCTTTTGCAATGAAGAATGGTTTCAAGAAATCAAAGAATGATGTAAGCATTTATATGAATGAAAATTTGATCATATTAATATATGTTGGTGATATTTTGCTGACCGGTAAAAAAAAAGTGGTGTGGGGGGGACTAGAGCTAAGTCAAGGATTTTGCAGAGTTAAATAGCTACTTAGAATTGAGAAATATTAATACAATCTAAATTCACAAAGAAAATATAATAAAGGCGCTTCTAGAAAGATCTCAAATGAATGATTGTAAAGATTCAAAAGTACGAAAAGACTTTACAGTCAACTAAATGCAGCTGTGAATATAATTTGCAGACTAATGCATTATCATTACTAAGTAGACCAGATATTACATTTTCTGAATCTTAATTGAATCAATATCTAGAAACACCTGCGGTAACTCTGTGGAAAGCAGCCAAGAATGTGTTGAGAATGATTTAAAGAAATAAAATCTTCATGATTCTATTTAAAAAAAAAAAAAAAAAAGCAAGATTGGCAATATACTAATTGTGCAATATACCATCACAGCAATCCTGCACAATGGCTTATCTAGGAAACAGAATTCTGTTGCATTATCATCACAGAAATTAAATTTCTTGCAGCTGCATTAGCGGTTACAGAATTTATGCCAGTATTAAGATTGACTGCTGAACTAGAGAAGAAAATAATGACTATTGGGAAGGTTTTATTTAGATAATCAAGGAGTAATTAAATGAAGCAATAGTTATGAAAACAAGAGTTTAAGCATGCAGATATTGAATTTCATTATATCAAAGACTTAGTTGAAAAACTCCCGAATGAAATAGAATATATTTGCATTAATGATAATATTTTGACAAAGTCTCTAATGTAGACTATAGCTTTAAACAAATGTTCCGAATCTTGTGGAATCCGTAGCGTGTGGATCTCATCGAGCACAATTCATTCCCAAAATTAATAATGCGAAACATAAAGGGAAAACAATTTATTTCATCAATTACAATAAGACAGTGAGTTCCATTCAAAAGAAATATTCTAACAAATTTACAGTCATGTAATTTATTATTTATAATATATGCTGTTTTGCAAGAAAGTCGTCTAAAGGCATTTGCTTTTGCCTACATTTCAAAATTTTTAGAATATTCGACACAATATTACCGTTAAATAAATTAGAGTGAATAGCTAATGCCTTAGCAGGGTGATTGATGCCTATCAACATACAATACACCCATGCTTTCAGCATCTTTATTTCATTTTTGCTCTGTTGAGATTCATCTCTTCCTCTCCAGATGAAATCTTATCTGCAACTTATTGCTGTTACGCAGAATGAAGCCCCATAAGTTCTTCGGTTGTCAATTCTTAACTATGGTCTTCCACTCGCTTATCAGTGTACTTGCAATCTAACACTAACCAAATAATCTTGGTCAAAGACACAATTTCGTCAATTACAGGCTATATGGCATTTCCTCAAACCTCTCAAAAACGTGTTCCATATCGCTTTCTATCTAAAGTTTCTTTCAGACAGAAATAATGATTGGTTTCTTCAATTACACCAGAGAGGTGTCCAAAGAGAGCATTAGTGCAAAACTTTCAAAAAATTGAGATAACCTGTTGGTCCACGCACTGTAGTAAAAGAATGGCACAGGGAGGAAAAAAATTGATGAATTTAAATTCTTCAAGGGGATCATCTTCTATGTCTAAAAGATGTGCAGAAGCATTGTCCAAAACAAGCAAGGCACGTAGTGGCAAATTCATTACAAGGAAATATTTTTTTACAGACTGACGAAATACTTTATTGATCCAGTCTAAAAATGTAACGCGTCACCCAGGTCTTTTAGTTGGACCTCTACATGACATTTAGACTACTCGTCTGGACTTTATACTTTTTGAAGTCTCGTAGATTTGTCCGAATTGTAAAGAAGCAGCGAGCGGATTAATTTTCAAATCGCTACTTGCGCCAGTACAGAATAACACTGTAAGATGGTTTCCCATTGATTTGTAGCCTGACAATGTCATCTCCTTTGCTGCAATATAAATTCGCTCATCGAATTACAAACCTGATGTGGCAGAACCTGTCTCTCAGAAACCACACATTTCTTGAATACATTGAGAAAAGTTCTCGATGTTTTCAAGAAACTTGTGAACCCCCTTTAATCCAAGCTTGGTGCTTCCTCATGCCTCACAACACTATGGATGCCGGAGCTTTTCTTAAAATTTTTCAAACAATCTACAGCTTGCCTTAAATTCTCCTTCTTCGTCCGTTGATGATCTTCACATTTTCTTAATGACGTCGGCAAAAATAGTTTCACTTTCTTCCAAATTGTTTTCATTAATAGTATTACCTTGTATTTGCTTCCATTCACTAATGTGAGAAGCAATCTTAAAACAACGTCAAGATACGTGGGCGTCGCGTGGAAACTAATGACTTCTTTGAATTATCAATCTTGTTATCTTACCTTTTTTAGGATAGTGCAAATCGTCGACAAAGATCGATTGTACATGTGTGCTAAATCAGCTACACATATATCTTGTTCCTCAATGATATAGCGTTTGATTTCTAAGATATTTTTTTTCCTGTTACCTTCATCATCTTGTGATATTTTCTTTGGGGACAAATCTGTGAACAAGGTTCGGTGAAGAACTGCAGACATTTTCCCGAAGTCCTGTCATGAGAACCGTTGCAATAAGTATCTCAAATATAAGGAATGTACCTAAAAAATCCCCTCATTTTAACAGCATGAATCGATTGTGCAGCGATGATTATATTTTAAATGGAGCATATGGACTCACAAATCCAGAATCTCCATGTCACCGTAGTTAGCGTGATTTCTATTCCTAATAAAAATTGATTTAATCATGGATTTAAAATTTTGCTTGAATATGCTGATTAATTTGAAACTGAATATTGTATTACTAGCATAAATCTGCCTGCATCCTTCTTTTACAATTACATTCATAGACAGCTTCCTTCCATAGCTTGGGGGATTATTTACCTTATTTCTATGCTTTTCCTTTAAGATAAAATAAATCGCTCATTTCATATTAAATTAATTTTTACATAAAAAATAAAAATTGCTATATTTAGCACTATTTAATGATTAATCACTTGCACCTAGCTAATAGAAAATATTTTTTTCAACGATATTAGCGATTTATATGTAAACCACCACTAATTTAATTTTAGAAAAAGTTTCAAAATTTCTTACCTCATACACGGAAATATATGGTAATTTTGCTTTAAATTTCTAATAATATTTATTCCAACTTATATCAATTTACAATCTTCTGATAATGAATTCATAACAAATTTGTTTATGAAATAGGTAATTAGTAATTAACAAGAAATAAGTAGAAAAAAAATATTAGCAACAAAGCTATTACATATTTTAAATTTTTACTCTTATTTTTTTTAAAAGAGATAAAAAAATGGACTTGATTCAAAAGTTAAATTCAGAGAAAGGAACAATATTTTTTCTAATTTAGTATATTATGACAATATAGTGGTAATTGTAAAATTACAACTATAATTTGCACATTTGATAAGTCGAAGCAAAATTCCTATTTTAAAACCTTGACACAATTTAGAGAAATAATAGAAGAACTTTATTAAAATAGAGAAAAACTAACAAGTGAAAGCCACATATAATGCTTATGCAAAGTTACAAACTTTTTATAACATTGAAAGCAAACTATTCTTTTCATATAACCACTACTAGAAAGTATCATACACTACTTCTTAATGACTCTTATATCTGTTTGTAATTGCTAAAAGAAACACTGATTATTCACTTCCAAATTACGGGACTCAGTTAATTCCGACAAATTGCATTACAACTATTTCATATTAAATTAGAAGATGTGAAATCTATTCAAGCTATTATCTAGTTAACAGGAGCTCAGATTTGATTAAATATCATTTAGCTTAATATCACTCTCTATCAAGAAATTCTGACTATTGCTAATCTTGTGATGAGAAAAATACATCATACAAAATGCTCATGAATACTCAAACCAAAACTAAACACAACAATTGAATTAAAACAAAGAGTCATTAACTAACAGAAAAAATTGCATTGCCGAAACAAAGATAAAGCATTATCAACATCGAGATAAAAACAAAATGTTGAAAGAAAATATTAGCAATAACTTCTAACTGGCCTTGAAGTGAAAATATGATGAATTAACATAATATAAAATTATAAAAGATGCAAATTCCATCTCATTAATCTCTGCTAAAATCCAGCCATGTTATAAAAAATATAAATAGAATATAAAATTTACAACCTCACTAATTTTTATTCATGCTTAGTTTTATTTGCTCAAAAATAAATCATTTAATTTAAGGATTAAAATATATATAGCCAACTCTCTTGATGGTAAAATAGAAATTAAAATTTGTTCTTCCAATAATGATGCAGGTCAAATAGGCAGGGGATATTATTTATTAATTCTCTCCAACATTATAAACAGTGGAGGAGGAGGATATATAGTAACAGTGTTTTATGTTTTACTCTCTTAGAACCCGAAATGTACTGCAAACTGTGTTTCAAGACCTTAGGTAAGGTCTCTCACTTATATTGTCAACTCTTAGGTGCTATTTCCTTTTAGTATAAGATATTACACAACATTTCCATGATGTTGTCCAATATTCTGAATGCTGGATAATATCTTGAAGATATGTTGTAAATATTATGCATTTTTTATTATTATTAATAGGGCTTATTTGGCTGTCATGTCTTATTAGCAGTGCTTTTTAGTACATTTGTTGGAAAGTACAGCTACTGTTCTTACATAACTAATTCAACTGATATCCTACTCCCAAGGAAAACTGTAGTTACTGCCAATTGATCAATCCAACAATAATATTCCATTATTTAAATTTGGACTGCTTCTGAATTCTTCATAAAAAATATGAACAATGAAACAAATCTATATTTTTCATTTAATACAGAGAAATAAATGAATTTTTAAAATTAAACATTTTTTGCATAATTAATATGACGATTCTTAAATGTAAATAAAAATTTTAAATTTTTTTAAATTTTTTTATTTACATTTAATTATGAAATTTTTTAATTTATCATATTTATCAATTAATTTTACAGCTTCTTCCATTTTTCAAATTCAATTCATAAATAATTTATTTACATTTATAAATAGTTTTTTTTAAAAAAAAGTCCTTCAGATGTCATAAATTTAATTACAATATAAAATGAACATATTATAATTTATAAAGCCAATTGGAAATTACTACATCAAAATAATTGTCAGTTTGAAGGATTAAATAACTTACAATTACATTTCTATGTGTATATTTATATCGAAATAATATTCATTTATAAAAAGTTTCTTATATAAATTTACATACCTTTCTGTCAAAACAAAACCATTATGTTCCAAAACAGGTACTTTCTGAAAAGGATTCAATTTGGCAAATTCAGGTGTCATATGTTCACCTTAAAATAGAATTTAGAATTATTTGATAATCATTTCAAACTCCTGATAGTCTTTTTAAATTACATATGATTAGAATTTTTAATTTTTTTTATTTCAAGCATTTAAAATCAAGGTAAGCATCTTTTCATTTAAAAGGAGTGAAATATTGATGCACATAATATGTAAATAAATCAAGGATACTTATTTTAAAATTCAAAATATAAAAAATTCAAATATTAATAAAAAATTAAAAATATTAATAAATTAAAAAAATTTTCTAATATAGTTAATCAAACATAAAATAAGTGGGCTATTTTATCAATCAAGCTACGTCGAATTTTCTAAACATTTATTGAGTGTAATAAATGAAATTAATTTTAATACAACATTTCAATATTAAAATTCAATGTTCTGGCAAAAAGGGTATGCCGTATAGAAGATAGATATGTATTTATGCAATGTTTAGTTCATGCTATTTCCAGGAAATAGAATATACAATACTAATCTAATACTTAGATTCGATATCGTAAGACTGTTTTGAAAAGTTTTTCCTCACCTTTCCTCAAAGCAACAACTTTTGGTTCAAATGGAATATTATTCTTTTTGAGAAATATTACTAGAGCTCTACATGGTTGTGACATTAAATCATAATACACCCGAAGACTCATCGTTATTTAAAATGATAAAACAGCTATTTAAATATGTTAGACTCGCAAAACTTAGCAGACAACGACCCGGTTTGTTTTGTTTAGATAAGCATGCAGTTTTACCGGAAATAGTTACTATCGGTGTCTGATTGGTCTAAAATGGACCCTGCCCTTGACCAATTTTTTTTAAAGAGTTGTAAAATAATTTTTTTTTTTTACGCGTTTACTATTTTTGCTGGTGTGATTTTGATCTTGAGATAACATGATATAATTTTAATGACACTCAGCTTGGAATTGTTTGAGGATTCTGTTCAAAATTTTTAGACATCAGCTGGATTCAATGAAGAATGGATATGAACTACTACTTCATTATAACATTTTTATCACATTATTGAGTTGTAATAAATTCGTAATATTGCTTCATGAGGATGCTGTTTATTAGGTAGTGCATTCTTGAAAAATATTAATAAATTGTTATTGTGGCAAGACATCCAAAACCACTTTTCCATCGAAAAAACTCTGGTAAACAACGCATATTCGTAGTATTTTTTGTGAATAAAAAAAATCGACCCTCCCCCATCATATTCAAGCCTGTAATTGCGCATTTTCCATGAGCTTCGTGAATTATTAACTATAGTTAAAAAGAATCGGGGAAAATAGTGAGAAAAGAACTAAATCGAAAACATTTTTTTCATTATACTATTTTAGAAGTAAGAATATTTAAATTTTAAAGCGATGCATGAAATAAGTTTAATTAAAATGAAGTATCAAAATAGATTAAAAAAGTTATTAAATGTTTCCTAGAAATTTTAAACCAAAAATTAATAAATGAATTTATGATTAAAGGTTTCAAGAAAATGTAAAAGGGGAAAAAAACTTACATGTTGAGTAAGAGAAAAGATATTCAAAAACTGAGATTACAATTTAGGGATTTTTAATAAATTAAAAAAAAAATAGTTTCAGTGAAAATTTAACATTAATTGCGATGAAAATTTATAAATCCATGTTATTTTGATAGCAGGGTCCCACGAAACATATACAACTCATTCTCTACTTTAAGGCAAAACATTTAAAGATTCTTCTTATAAAAGCCTTTTTTTTTTAAGTTTCTTTTAATATATTAACTAAGCATAGATTTTCCTTACTAGTTGTCATAAATTTTCATTTATACAGATTTCCTTTTTCTTCTTTTTTCAATCATTGATATGAGATATAGCTGCAACCACAAAATGTGTAAATAATAATTTGTATAAAGCTAGAGTTATGAAACCATTAGTAAATTATGGAAATCTATAATTTATAGTTGATAGTAAATGATTTTAATACTAAATTATTAACTTTAATAAATAATTTTAAAACTAACATGCTTGTTGTAGGTTATATTATTTTGCATTAAATAGAAGAAAAAAATAAAAGTAATATTAGAATGAGTTTAACTACTGTGGTTTAAATAATTGAGAATATGCCTTATTTCATAAATTTAACTTTCTGTATAAATAACACATTAAAAAATGTGCAAACATGTTTTTATTTTTGCACATAACAGATTGTTTAATTTATAGTAAAAATAAAGAACAGTCAACAACAACAACAACAAAAAAAAAACCTTCTAAAATTAAAAGTTTCAGAAGTATTTTAAATAACCATATGCATATTTTTACTTAAAAAAAATGGAAAATACACCAATTCAATTTTTGTTATATCTCGCATACAGAGAAAATGTCAGTGTCTAGTTACATATCCTTTGGTTTTTATAATGTTCTCCAACCATTATGGTACTGATTCAATCAACTTTTTGGTGGTATCTGAAGCTATTTTATCCCATTCTTCTTATAGCACTTGTTTTAGATGGAAATATTTTAAATTTTGTGTTTTTGATCCACTGTTTCGCATATGGCATACATATTTTCTATGACATATATGTCGGGAGAATGTGGTAGTATGTATGTGTGTGTACAATGAAAAAAAAACACCACATCTTGATATTACATGACATATGTTTAGAATCATTGTCATGCTAGAATATCAAATTTCTATCAACCCAAATTTTTATCTATTTTAGATTGTTGTGAAATATATTCAGGCAAATTATATGATTCCTAATGTCATCTGTAAAAAATAAATCTCATATCCCAGTTGAAGCCATACAATTCCAAGTCATGACAAAGCCACTCCCATATATAACTGTAGGGCATAAATATTTTTGGATCCAAAGCAGTGTGAGCTTTCTTCGTGTGGTTGGATGGTCATCATCGCTAAAATTGTCGAATTTACTTTCATCACTAAAAATCTTCCAAAAGTTATTGGTCTTCAGTTGTATATTTGTAAACTCCAAACACTTTTTCTGATTTTGCAAGCTGATGAACAGTTTCTTTTTAGAAACTCAACTTTTATATCTGGGTTATCTAATTACATTTCACATAGTTTCAACACTTACACTTCTGCCAACAATTTGAGAAGTTTCTGCAGCACATTTCACTACATTTACTTTAGGATCAATTTTACTTTCTTTCAAAATTTCCTTTTGGTGACATCACTCAGAATATTTTCCTTCTTCTTCCACTTTTATTTTAAATCAGTCAGTCACTTTTCAATTTTCTAATGATTTTCTGAATACGCATGTACAATAATTTTTAGCTATTTCTCGACATGGTTATCCTTTTTTTAAAAGTAATTGATACAAATTTTCTTATGTCAATACCGGTTTCTCTTCAAAGAGCCATTTTCCATTTAAAAGTTTGGCTTTAAGTTCATCTAACAAAATTCCATCACAGAAAAATGATGATTGAAAAGGTTTAAGATATGGTTACACAAAATTAGATTGAAATGGCAGCAAAAAATATTTAGTGGTAATCAAATCTACATTTCATAAGTGTATTTTCATTTTATTTTTTTTTTGCTGCAAACTTTGCTTTATAAAATTTTAAAATTGTATAAATAATATGATTTTTAATGAATTATTTTTGCATGTGCATATATAAAAAATAAGATTTCCATATTTTAATACCCCTTTTGAAGAGTTTTGTTACAGTTATATTTTTTTTAGTGTTATTCACTAAATTAAGTGCTAATTTGCACACACAAAAATTGAAGTGTATCCCTAATTGTTTGAGTTATTGTATATATTAAAAAATCTCTGCACAATTTTTCAGTATTAATAGCATACACGATGTATATTAAAAATTGAGTACTAATTTGTTACCAGATCCTTAGTCTTTGCCAAGTCTAAATCTTAGTACTATTCTACTATTTTTATTGATTTATCATTAAAATTGAGCAGATTTTATTTGAGCCAAAGAAATGGAATAGTTTTAAAATTCAAATATCTTGGGAATTTTATTATTCTCTTTATTTTCAAGTTATCTGCTGTTGAACAAATTTAGAATTTTTAAAATTCTATGCAATTTCTGATGCCAAGCTTCAAAGTTTAAAAGGCATAGAAGTCCCCCAATTTTTTTTGTTAATTTTAATGCATACACTCGCAATCATATAATGCAGTTAGAAATTTTTGTTTGGGAAAAAAGTTTAGATTTGTTAAATAATAGAGAAAATTGTCTTATAAGCATAGACTACCAGACTGAGTAGCACCTTTTCAACCTAATACCAAGACCTAGAAAGAGAAGATGAGAATGTGTTTGAAATAGAATTTTTGCAAAAAGTTGTTGACCCAGTATTTATTTTAGACATGTGATTTTTACATGATATGACAGCTCAGTATTACATTTATAGAAATCATGTTAGAATCAAAACTCTTTGTAACTTCTAATATTTTTTTAAAAATTTAAATGATTAGAAAAAGAATTATATTAATGCTCTATGAATAATTGTATTTAGTACATTTATATATCCAAGTTTCATCTGTAATCAAGCTGATAATGAATAATTTTGAGGATAACAAGAAATTATTTATAGATTTAAAAACTTAAATAAAGAGAGTAACCTGTATTTCTAAAGGAATGAAAGTAGAAACTTGAATCTATAACTCTCTATATAGCAGGATTTGATTTATTTTTTAAAATTTAACAATGCAATTATTTTTTAAAAATCATTTAACTTGATTTTATCTTGGAATAAATTTTGAATGTTAGAACTATATATGTTTAACATTTTATAACATTTAGGTACTTATAAGTCCAATTTACTCTTCAAATAGATTATGAAAATGATTTATTTAGTTATTCGTTAACTGTTTGAAAAAAAAAAGATTTATTTGATTGATATGATTTATTTTAAAATGCCCAATGCATTATTTTGCCAAAGAGTATGCAAGATTTATATGTGTTTTAATGAGAGTATCATGGACATTTTAATGATGGAGAATAATTTTTTCTACATACTACATTTTTTTTACTATGTATATTTTTTCTAGAATGAGAAAAATAAAATAAATGGATTAGAATCTGATTATCATTTCCACATTTACTGTTCCTTTTTTGCTATTGAAAATCACATTTATGGTTTTAATGATAAATTACTAAATTTCTTCCCACAATTTTTAAGAATCTCATATTTATCAAATAGTTTGGATTATTAGAAGAGCAATACCTTTCTAAAGTGACCCACAATTATGAAGACTAATTAAAAGCTCTTCCATTCTCATTAATGATGTAGCAGTTTTAAATGTCATAACAAAATGTAGAACTGTTAGAAAACTGTATTTGTAAATAAAATGCTAATTTTTGATGGAAAATATTTAGCAAAACTCAAATATGCCACAACACAGAATTTAAAATGAAAAATAAACAACAACAACAACCCTGTCATATAAATGCATAAAAATTTGTTATGCTATATGATATTATTTCATTAAAAATATCCTGAAAATTATTCATTTTCAAATTTCTACTGATTTTATTGAATTTAACAGAACTGCATGAATATTTTATTTTTAGAAATAAATAAGTTTAAATAAACTGGTTTACAAAGCACAATTTAAGAAAAAATTTGTTGAATATTTTAACTAATTACCAATTTGTATTAAAAATATTGTGGTTGAATGTTAATATTTGCTTATTGGAATTGCATATTTCTTTTCAAAATTTTTTATTTTTTGCTTTTTATTGAAAAATTGCAATTAAAGTTTCTCAAATATCATTACCATTTTGATAATTATTTACAAACAACTTTGTTTGATTTTCAAATTTATATTATGTCAAAAGAATAAACTTTTAAAAGTATTATTTAAAATAAGATAAGGTTATATTTTTAAATTTTTTATTTTTATTTTCAAACATTAGAAAATAAGATCATATTTTTTATTTTTAAACATTAGAAAATAAGATCTGAGGTTAAATTGCACCACATAGTGTGTAAGCCATTCTTCACTGTTCATTAACAGTCTGGACTTTGTAGCATTATGCCAAAACTTGATTTTGCATTTTAGACAGCTTTCTTTCAATTGACTAACAAAAATTTTTATACAGATCTACAATTTTAGTGATAAGATTATATGCCAAATTTCATTTATCCAAATCATTTCATTTTAAAATTTTGTTTATATGCACACAAGTATACAAACAACACAAATTGTATTCTAAATTTCCTCTATGCAGCTCTTTGCATTTCTATTATATGAATGGATAGAAAGATTTAGTATAAAATTCAAAGAGATCAATTTTATTTTAATTATCACACAAAATTACAGTTTTCTAGCTCTTTGCATTTTTGAGTAATCATGTTCATAGATGTGGATAGTAAAAAAATGATTTCTTATTACAGATTCAGGAGTTTAAAATTTGGAAATTCATCAAAATCTTTTGAGGCCCATTTCTTTATACCATAGAAATATTTTCTTAGTATTCTTTCTAAGAAAAAAAGAATTTCATTTCTAAGGAAATAGAAATTGTCATACCCTTTATACTACCCATAAAGAAAAGATTATTTACAATACATCTACATCTCTTTGCTATCATTAAATTCCTTGTTATTAATTTGTCTGTATGATATTTTCTATCAAATATAATAAATAAAATAGTATATAATAAAATAAATAAAATTTTGTTGCAAAAAAAAAGATATCAATGAATATAATTTAGCAGAAATGATATTGCAAAAACAATAAAATAGAATACAACAAGTTCATTTTTGCTCTGGTATTAATTTTCATTTATTTCATAATAATCATATTCAGATATTTAATCTGACCATAATCATATTTAGATATGTCATTTTTACAACAATTTATTCTATTTATCTGTAGTTTCTAAAGCAAAACATATTGCGCAATTATTTCTTTAATTACTTTTTTAATTAACATATAATCAAAACCAATTTGAAAAATTGAAATAGATGCATATATTGTAACATTTTTTGTAGGAGAATTGATGGACAGCAATACTGAAACTGCGAAAAAGAAGTCCAAAGGACATCGCTGCTATTTTTGTGGTGTAAAGTTTCCTGAAATCAATGTATTAAAAAAGCACATTACTACCCATAAAGATCGTCCATATAGCTGTCAAATTTGTGACAAAAAATTTGCTGATAAAGGGGTTTTACAGAAACATAGATTTGTGCATACTAAAGAGCCACGTTGTTTATGTGAAATATGTGGTAAATCTTTTTATCATCAATGGGATTTAAAAAAACACAGAGAGAAGCATGTTGAGAAACCAAAGAAAGTGGAAGTTTCTAAAGCTTGTTTACTTTGCAGTAAAAAGTATTCTTCTGCCAATCCTCTTTGCCCAGTATGTTCTCTTAAAGGTAAACAGATTGCTGAAGATGGAAAATTAATGTGTACTATTTGTACTATTACTTTTGACTCAGTACAATCACTGAATGAACATATGACCATGCATAAAAATTCCGAAACTAAAAAGAAAACTGATTCCGAAAAGAAATTACACTTTAAATGTTCAGTTTGTGGAAAATTATTTAAATTTTTATCTTGCTTGAAAGAGCATCTTTATTGTCATTCTGAAGATCGTCCTTTTTCTTGTGATATATGCAGTACTAAATTCCAATCTCCTCTTACTTTAAAAAAACATATGTATATCCATATTAATCACCGTCCATACAAATGTGAAATATGCGACTATTCTTATAAAACTGCTTTTGAATTAAAACAACATTCTTTAATTCATAAAGAAAGTCGACCTTTTACTTGTGATATATGTGGAAAAGGATTTAAGCTTGCATGTTCCTTAAAAAAACACATGATTTCACATCAAATAGTACGTCCTTATAAGTGTAGTATATGTAACAGCACTTTTAAATCATCTTACAGTCTGAAACAACATATAGTTACTCATGGAAATGAAAGACCTTATAAATGTGATATATGTTTAAAAGGTTTCAAATTCTCCTACCATTACAATCGACATAAACGCATACATACAGGAGAATGTCCATATGAGTGTGTTATATGTAAGAAAAGTTATAAACAATTAAACTCTCTACGACTTCATTTACAAATACATGCAGAGGAAGAAAAGTCTGTATGAGAAATAGTATGCTAAGACTGTGATGAGATATTTAAAGATTCTTTCACTTTTAAGAAACATGCATCAGAAGCACATTCTCATGTTGCTTCTGGTACAACTACATAGATACTGATATCAGTTGACAAAAAGAGGATTTTAAAATTTTCGATAAAGAAATTTGAACAATTCTATTATCACAGATTATTTTATTCTATTCTATTTTTTTCTATTTGTAAAAATTTAAAAGAAATGCAGGAAATTTATTTAAATAAATATATTTTTGAATTGATACATTCATTGAGCAAAATTAATTATTTTTACAGACTATAGACAGATGTTTGGATGATGGCACAATCAACTGAAGTAATATTAAAAGGAATGTCATTCAATAATTTTGAGCTTTGATTAATAGAGTAATTTTACAATATGATTTATACAATAATTTTGAGCTTTGATTTATAGAGTAATTTTACAATATGATTTATACAATAATTTTGAGAGTAGTTCAAATGCATCAAAACAAATAATAATAATTATAATTACTTAATGTAGTTGAGAAGGTTTTCAAAAATCTTTATTAAAAAGCTTGTACATTATGTTACAGAAAATGCTCAGCTCTATTGAATACTAACTGTGAAAGATCCAGCTTTGCACAAATTTTGATATAAAAGTTCTCAATGGAACACTGTTTTAAAATATTTCATAAATCTTCAGATTTATCACTGCTCACTTATTTCTATTCGCTCTTTCATACACATAATTTATCCCTGCTGTCTACAATTTCATTCAATGTTTAATATATTTTTTATTAGAATATTGGCAGCTCATATTATCCAATCAACTTTTGTCCAAACAACTTTTAAAGATTTTTTTTGTCCATATGCATACACATTACATTCCAAACTACATGATCTTATATGTAACTAAATTTTGCTTTATCATAATAATTTTTAAAAAAAAGACCTTGAAATTTTTTTCTTTTTCTTTAATTCTAATTATTTGTACATTCAAATAGTTTAAAATAAAATGTTAGAAACCTATTTTGTTTAATTGTAAAAAGTGATAAAATCAAGCAGTTTAATGCTGAAGAAAAAAATATATCACAGATACACAAAGATATAAATTAATGTCACTTCAAGGTTTGGCATTAAACTATGCAAGGCTAAAACTATTAAAGTTCTAACTCTGAAGTATATAATATGATATTTCATTAAAAAGCTTTAAAGTATTTTTATTTAATACATATGTATAAAAGTAGGTAGCTCCACTTCAATCTTTATTGTTCTTGAACATTTTCAAGTCATTTGCAAATAGCACCTGATAAAAAAAACAAAAACAAATCTATAGTTCATACTTTATTTTAAATATCAGTCGTAATTTTTTATCCATAAACATTTTATTACAATTTATTATATACAGTACCTGGTTATTTAATTTGATAAAGGAATAATAAAACCAAGTTTCAGTTAAAAAAAAATATTTATACAGATTAAAACTTTTATAAAACTACATTTTCAGCCTCTGTTTTATAACTGAAACTTCTTGAGATATCTTGATTTTTGTGAACATTTTCTAAATAATGGAACTTTTCTAACTGATAAAAAATCAGTTTAAGAAACTTAACATTAAACTGAATAATGCATTATTCTCAATGAGTGTTATAAATTGTTAACATTCTAGGTATTTATAATAAGAAGATTCATTGTAATTCTGAAACTTTGCATACAAGGAATTTATCATTTTTTTAATGCAAACACTTAATTATTATCCTTCTGATTTTGAATTACTAGATGTAATCCTGAAAGTTTCACTATAAGGAGCTCATATATTGAATTTAAAATATTAGCAGAATATTTAAAACACAAATGCTCTGTCCTTTTACCATTAAACCATTACCATTTACTGTGAGAGGTTGGAAAAGGAGTTATTTTATATAAAAACAAAGTTAATATTATTTCATTTCTGCAATAATTGTCTTTGTTTATTGGCTTGTTTGTACAGAATGTTGATTTCTTTATGAAAGAAAGTTTGATTAGTAAGACATTTAGCTTCTAATAGCCTCATACCTTATGTTACCTAACTGACAGCTAAGTGATTCTTTACCATGAATCATTTTATTAAGATATTTTTACCAACATAATAAAAAAGTACTATATAAAGAGAATTATTTACAGTAGGGATAAAATTAATTAGA
>JAPMOR010025613.1:138107-177731 GCA_026543865.1 Argiope aurantia
AAACTTAAATACAGAATTTTGAAAAAAAATTGAAAGCTATTTATCATTTTCATAACAGCAATATATATATATGGTATAAATAGTTACAAAACATACCGTATTGGCCCAACCTGCATATTTTCCAAACCTTTCACGATAAAAGTCACCTGAAATACCAAATAGTTACTTTCTGTTTTTTCCAGAATAATTTAAAAATATTAAGTTAATTATTTCTTTGTAGCATTTTAAAAAATACAAAAAAATTACTCTAAATATACATAAATCAAATTACCTATTTCTTGGTAAATTTTGTGTGTTAATGTTTTAGAATTTTTCAAATGAGGCATGTAATCTTTCAGAGTAACTTGCCAAATATGTGTGTCTACAGGAATGGCATCATATTTATCTAATGACATCAGACAAACACAATCAGCCACCTAAAATTTTTCAAATCACATCATTTAAAATTTTAATAATGCTGCTAATTTACTAAATAAAATGCAAAATAATAATAATAATAATTTTATTTCATGTTTTTCTCTTTTTTTGATAATTATGAAAAATTTTATAAAACATTAGAAACTTGCATAAAACAAGTCATGAAAAATAAATAGTTTGATATTAATCATACAGGAGTTTTTTTACTGAATAATGTTTGCTTTTCAAAAATAAAGGAGGGGAAAGTTTACTTAACATATTCTATTATTATGCACGTTTAATAGATCATAAGCAAAATTCTTTAGTTATATATTTCCTGGAAAAAAAATTAAAGTTGTACTGTTAATAAAAAATTATTCAAGATCTGTTGTTGTTTCTGATGGCACTTGCCATGGACATGCACGCTGATTCGAAGTCTGCGATTTTAAGCCGACAAGGAGCATTTCTTGTTTCAGTAGCGCCAACTAGGGCCGAGAGTACGATTTTGTTACTCACGTATTACATTCGCTTGCACAGCCCCTTTTTACAAGGGGGGCACATTCACAGATAGAACAGATGAAGAACAACCATGCCCGAACCGGGACTCGTACCCAGGACGCCCAGATCACGGGGAAGACGAGCTACACCTATGCCAGGACGCCGGCATTCAAGATCTTTTATATGCCATAGCGTGAAGAGTTTTTTCACACCAATTAAAAAATTAATTAAATCTAAATGTAAACTAGAACTAACCATTTTATTTTGTCTTACTTATTAATTAGTAAAGATAAATCTTAAATAAAAAGTTAAATGCTGAATTTCTTTTTAAACCCTTTAAAGGGCCATTTTTTTCTAGTCATATGTTAAAATATTTTTAGGCTTGAAATTAGAATAAGAAAAAGGATTCATTTAACTTATTAGATAAATTTAATTTAATTAATTAATTCTGTTAATTAATAATTAAGTAACAAACAAGACACGTCATTTTGTGGGAGATAAAGAACTGAAGCATATAAGTTTCTGTCTTTCTAAAAATATTTGTCAGAACTTATGCCTACCTACGTAATTTCATACAAAGATTGATAAATTTGGTGGGAAGCATACTTCCCACGGCCCTAGAAAGGGTTAAAAAATCCTTTTCTTCACACTTTTTTTTAAAAAAAATTAATTGATGTGAAAATTTTAAATAATAATTTAATTGAGAAATGCTAAAACATTTTGTGTGGTTCAAGTTATATCTCTAAATATAATATTTTTAAATGGTATTTATTTTTGTAGATTAGTGTGCTTGATGATCATTTTAAAACATTTCCATAAAAAAAACAATGTTGTAAAATTAAATTGATTCAAATAATAAAGGAAGAAAAATCAATAATTAAATAGGATGAAATAATACATAACCATTCCTATCCTTTGCTTCTGCATTCCTGTCTTAGTAAAATTAATTTATATATTGCAGTCTTTATTTCATTAATTTAACATAACCTGGTTATAACATTTTAAAAAAATATTAAAGAATAAAAGGATAGTTTTTAAAGTTGATATTTACATTTTATCTTCAGAACAAGGAAAATTAAATTTGGTAACATGATAACATTATATTTGTACAGCTGCACTATTGTTTTCTTATATATATATATATTTACTTGCCATCTGCTTATTTTAATGATCAATTTTATTAATTCAAAAATATTTTCATTAGTAATATTTTAATATTTATTTATTTTGCTTATGAAGGAAGAGTAATGTTAACAATTTCTAGTAAAAAAAAAAAAAAAAAAACCTACAATATATTAAAAAAAAGTATAAATTGAAAATTCAATTTCAATATATTAAAAAATAAACAGCACCCATATATTATGTTAACATTAAAAAGAAAAACAACACTCTAAAATGATGCTTAACTTAATAAATACAAAAAGGGCAAACATTTTTTTATGACGCTATTTTCACAATAAATTTAAAATAAACTTATGATAATGTTTTTGAATAAAATGTCTACTTATTTATAAATCAAGTTAGATTAAACCATATTGAATCAATTTATTGCATAATATAATTTAAAATCTTAAAAATATTGGATTAAAGCCAATAGTTTTTCTCATCTTTGATTTTCTCAATTAGAATGGAATAGGGATTGCAATATCGGACAAAAATTTCAATACCGGTATTTGGTATTCTTTAGATCTTAATACCGGGATACCGGTTTTAATACCGACATTAGAAATTTTATATAAGGAAAGAAAACACAGGTGTCTCTTTGTTTTATTTACCAGTTTTATTAAACAGCGTAAATATAAAAAAAAAATTGTAGCTTATAAATTATAACAGTATATAATCACAAAAAAGCAAGGAAACGTCTTATTTATTTAAATCACATAAAATTGTAAATATCACTATTCAGTCTGTGGTACTGTTACAAATTTTTGAAATGTGATCTTAAAAAACATAATGCATCAATTGTTCTGTCATTAAGCCTGAAAAGTAATTTTGTTCAAAAATTACCAGCTGTCGAAAACGCTCTTTCGGCATCTACGCTAGTTGGTGATACTGTTAGCAATGCACGATATACTTTTTCCAAGTATTTACCTCTAAATCCCTCATCTTCAAATAAATCGATTTCCCGCCGGATGCTTTTGGATATAGCTGATTTCTGTATTGTATTTTGGTTCGTTGAATTTTTTTTATTTATAGCGAATTCTATTTTTTGTTCAAGAGACAATTCCTTTTCACTATCGACATTAGTGTCATCATAATCTTCGATAACTGAACTGAATTCTTCTGAATGTATCTACATTCAGAAGGAGGTTTGTGGGTAAAAATTTTTAAGAAAATTTACTCTAAACTTAATCAGATTTGAATTGGTTATTTTCTTTTCTTCTTTTTCATTTTCAAAATCATTACAATTATGTAAATACCATGAGATATTTTCTATTTCGGTATGCCTTTTTTCTGTACGATTTTTCATTGTAATATATAATTCTTCTGATAGTGATGTGTGCTGTTCTTTCAGTGTGTGCAAATTGAAATTTATAGTTGCATTAGCTGTTAATAAATTAGAATCTCTCCGAGATAATGCCTCAATAGTCAGTTTTATTGTGAGTAGAGCTAATACTGTTCTGGATATTACGTCGAATTCATTATCTAAAAAATTAATTTACAGGTTTAAGTCGATTATTGCTTTTTGGATTGGATTTCTCAGTTTCAAAAATCGTTCCATCTTTAGGAGTAAACTGTTCCAATGTGTTTTAGAATCTAATATTAATATATATTCTGTTTTATTTTCAGTTAGTATATATTTTAGTAATATGTCATTTTTTATAGGGGAACGTTTAAATATCTTAACAATTTTTCGAACTTTATAAATTATAGGAAGCAATTCTTGATGGGTAAATATTTCATCCTCATTAGCAATATCTTCTTTGTTATTATCTTCATCGTCAGTATCATTCTCACTCTTGCTCTCTTCAAAGTTGGAATCCGAAATTTCTATATCCACAGTATTTGGATTCTTTTGTTCTTTATTTTTTATTTCTTTTATTTATTTATTTCTGTTCTTTATTTTTATCTATTACTCGTAATTGAATTCCATGATCATAGCACAATTGCTGATTTGCACCAATTATCTTTCCAACTTTTTTCATAACTGTTGCTCCATCAGTCGTTATGGATACAATATCTTCTTTCAGGGATAATCCATGTTTCGCTAATTCAGATTTAAGCAATTAATTAAGCCATTAATTAGCTAATTAATTTCGCCCGTTAGGTAAAAACAAAAACGTATACTATTTTGCTATGTTGGCGATCCCTGAACATATAGTGGAGAAAATGTTTTAAATTTCTAGTAAATACTGAAAAAACGGTATTTAAACTTGTGAATACCGGTATTACAAAATTATACAAATGGCTCAAAATACCGGTATTCAGTATCCCGATAAACCGATATTGCAACCCTTAGAATGGAATCAACAATCAGAATGGAAATATTTCGAGTCCAACCTAATTATGATTTTAAGTTATTCAATGAAATTGGTCATTATCTTTTTTATATATTTGTTGATCAATGATAAAATTTTTAAAAATTCCCTTACGGAAATAGTTATTTGTATGATATCACATGAATGGAATAAACTTCTGTATGATTCTAAATTATCAACATTTATTTGCACTACCAGAATTTTTAAATATGAAAACAATATAAGCACCACGTTTTTTTTCCTTAAAGATCAAACATACTTGTAGACAAGACATTAATAATTTTTTTTCTCTCACTAAGATACCTGGAATAAAATATCATTTAACAAAAAAGTTGTTTGCTATTCTTAAAAGTTTTCTATAAACAGATTTTTTTTTTTTTTTTTTTTTTTTGTTCATTTGTTCTTAGTCAGTATTTCAATTGGACATATTTAGCATACATAAAAAGTAATGATAATAAAAAATTAATCTGAATTTTCAAAAATGCTTCAACTTAAAAACAACATGCATATCAGGTGAATTTTTGTTTTGAATTCTCCTATAATGATATCAAATTATTATGTACTAGCCACTTTTAATGACCAAGGAACAATATTTATGCATGATTTCAAAGAATTCTTTTATGCATAACTTGATATTTATTGTCTCTTTAGCAAATTATTTTTAAGCTTTAAATTGAAATAGAAACTTAAGTAGCAGTATTTTTACTATCTTACACTTGTTCTGCTCTTTGTGTATGAAAACTTTATTAATAATTCTTAGTATAAGAAATTTAACTGAAATTACATATGTCATATTTTCCTGAACTGGTTACTGACAAAATGTGACTAGTAATTAAAATATAATCAGAATCTACATTGCTTTAATGGGAAACAATAAAATTAAATATCACAATATATTTCGCTTTGGCAACAACATTAGGTAACATTTGAAGAAGAACATGAGCTTAAGCATTTAAAGAAACAAAGAAAATGGTTTGAATTTTATCTTAACAATCAATGAAATGCATAGTTGAAAATTATACAAAAAATAATTAATAAAAATAAAAAATTGTCAAAATGTATAGAAAAATTGTGCAATTAAATTTATATCATTAAAAAATTATATATATCTTTTTAAATTAATATCAAATTATATATAATTTGAAGTTTAAATATTTTTGAAATTATAAAAAAAAGGAAAAATCTTTCTTAAATTAAAAAAAAAAAACTCTTAGGAGTATATAATCCTATTTCTTAAAATATATTTATAGAAAATTTGCTTTTCTTGTTCAATCAATTTATTTGGTACAGTGTAAACACACATTCTTATATATTATCAGTGATTTAAAAGTAAATAAACAAATTGAGCTTTGATCTTCCAGTACAAATATAATAAAATCTCACGATATTTTATTATAATGGTAAAAATGAATTAATTCAATGGATAATATTAAAATTAAATATCAAAACATATTTACTTTAGCACCAACACCTGGTAAAGTTAAGAGTTCTTCATGTGCTTCTTTATAAGAAACTTTTCTAAGGTTTTCTAACCATCCTGGAGGTTTTTCTTTAAGTAATACCTTAGCTGTCTGATTGATATACTTAGCTCGATAACCAAACCCCAAAGTTCTCAATTTATTTTCAACATCATCTGCAGCTAAACGTTCTATTGTTGGAAAAGTGTAAAATGTCTGATCATCTATTTGTAGCAGCTTTTCTCCATAATTTGTACAAAGTTTTCCAACCATGCCAGTGATTCTAAAAGAAGAAAGCAAAATTTTCATCATAAGGTAAAGTTTTGCAACTACTAAAATGAATTTTTTTTATAATTAATGAAATAAAGCAGCAAAAAATTATTAATAAAAATACCCTATAAAATATATGATAAATATCATAATAAGAGTCATATTTCCATGTTTATTGAAATAAATCTAAGACAAATGGAAAATAATATAAAAAGCAAAAAAGATTATCAAATATTAAAAAAAAAAGAACAGAAAAAGAATATTTTTAGAACACAATAACACCAATCAAATAAGTAAAAGTAAATATGAAAAAGATATTCTTTATTTTAGAGGGTCCTGCTACAGTATGCGAAACATAATCAGTTGAAAAGAAGGGAAAAATCAAAGTTGTAATAAGCAGAAATAAATAGTTCAAAAATACACAAAATAACAAAAATATATATTAAATAAATCCTTTAAATCTGGAGGAAAAAACACAAACCATTAAGAAATTTTAAATTTACCTTGGTATGTTATTGTTTGCAGAACAAATGAAAGAAAAAAGATTTTCCACAGGATCCTGTCTCAAAATTCTAATTCCTTTGTGGATTTTACCAACAGACTTAAAATTTTCATCAGCCTTACTCCACAAATTATAGTGATCTTCTAAATTAAAGTTCAGGTTGAAGTAATTATTTAAAATGTCTTCATGATTAATGTAAGAAAAATTATTATTTTGTGTTGAAATGTTTTTTATAGTTTTGGGTCTTTTCCTTGGCTGTTTTTGATCTAGTTTGCTTTGTTCATGGATGTCATTACTTTTTGCAGAATTATGAATTTTATATAAAAGATTTCCTTTAGTATCTTGTTTTAAGGCACATACAAGATCTGATATGACTCCAAACCATTCACCATTATTCGACTTACTCCATCTAAAAGAAAAAAAAGTAATTTAGAAAATATACTTTAAGGATCACAAAGTATTCTGGAAAATATTATGCAGTGTAAATTTAAAAAAGAAAATTATAAAATAAAATTTAAAAAAAAATTCAAACAATTATAGCATAAAAACTTATATATATAATATCTTTATATAGTCAAAATTTAAACTTAATGTATAATTCTAATATCAGTGTATTAAAATTATACAAATTTGAGGTAGCATGAATAATTTATAAAACTTAAATGCCAACAAATTTAATGAAAGAGATTATAAAATTGTTTTCAATACAATGATTGTAATTTTATTTAAATGAAAAATACACTTGAATGTTAGTTTGAATTAAGAATGTATACTGTAAAAATTAGCCCATAAGCTGCTCTAGTTCTTTATAGGTCATAAAGGATTTCTGATTGGACAGTTTAGACACAGTCTAAAACTCTGGACTGAGGGGAGGTCAGAAGTAGAATTTATTTAAAAAATGTTATTATCCCAGTTGCAAGATTTGTAAAAAATAAATAAATCATAGCACAATAAAATAAGAATAGAACAAGTGGTAAGAATAGAACAAGTAAATATCATCTATATTTTATTTACAAATTATTTGTAAATAAATTATAGATGATATTTACTTGTAATGCATTTGAATATTACTTATTATATAAACTGGTTATGGTATATTTTGATTGGCAGGTCTATAAAATAATAATTTTGAATGCCATATTTGTTTGAAGTTCATTGTTTAAAATCTATAATAGTAATTGAATGCCTTATTTGTAAGTAATGAGATTAATAATTGATTATGGCTAAATTACATATACATATAAAATAAAAAATAAATAAGATGCTTATATATTTTTAATAAAATAAAGAAACTACTAGCTAAAATTACTAAAATAAAGAAAAATTAATTTACAATAAATTATTAACACATTAATTTATATAATTGTTAATATGTGAAATTAAATTGATTAGTTATTATAAGGATATCAAAATAAGAACTGTCTAGGGCTACAATATATCTGAAATTTGTCAAAGTTTATACGGAAAGTAATATTTTTGTATAAAATTTTAAAGATATTTGAATTGATAGCTTCCAGCATTTTTTAACTGACAATTATTAAGAAATGTAAATATTTAGTAACATGCAAAAATTAGATTATTAAAGGAAATACATAATGTATTTAAAAAGACTATAAAATAGTCTATAAAAGGCTATAAAAGCATCAAATTAATCAAGGAAATGATATTTTAACTTTTATTATAAGATTGTTGGAAGGAAAAAAACATGAATAGCAGAAGAGAATATGGTAAGGAATTACCCATATAATCCAGAATGACATACAAAATGAGGAATAATGTATAATTAAGTAAGGTATGAAGGTATTTTTTTAAATATATTTTTGGGATAAAACTTCTTTATATATATAGTTTTTAGTTAAACCCACCCCTTAAAAAATAAGGTGATTTAAACTACTGACTAAAGGTTAAACTTTTTTTTAACCTGACCTTTATAGGAATCTTATAAAATTATTATTTTGACAAGAAAATATTGCATCAGATTTGAGACAAATATTAAAATTTATGTCGACAAAAAATAATGGCATGCAACAGAGGTGAAGAAATAAAGTGGAGGTTCTATAACATAATACTAATAAGAAAATCCTTGAAATGGATTCATTGTATAAGATATTATCTAGTCATATTTATTTTGTGAAATTATTTTTTATAAGAAAAATTATACAATGTGATATTTTTTATGAAAACACTTGCAAACAAACGTTAGTATTGCAAAAAAAAAAAAAAAAAAAAAAAAAACTTTATAAAATGTAGGATATTTTACTTTATACTATAAAATGAAATAAATTTCTTCTAATTTATAAGAAGAAAAAGTGGCTCTCTAAAGAATTATCTTGTCAGTAACAAAGATTGTTTTGTCTTCTTTTTAAGTATACCATAGGGATCAGAAAACATATGCATACTGTAATCTGTTCTGAGCATAAATTCATATTATTGTTTTAAAGGGTACTAAAATATAATCTGAAAATGTTTTGGAAACTTTCTGTTAGTAGCAAGCATTTTCTAAAATTGATTAATGCTTAAACTTCTTAGAAGATATGCTTTATATACACTGTCTAAAAAATGCAATATTATAAAAAAAATTACATTAAAATAAGGCTTAATCCAAACATACTATGAAGACAAACCATTTGTTGCAGTCATTTGCAATGAATACTAATTTTGCTTAAGTATTAACAAACATAAAAATCAAGATGCATAAGATATTCCGTAATTTCCCCCAAAATACTAAAATGAATCGATAATAATAAAAAATACAGTAACATTGATTAAATAAAGTTCTAATTTAAATTAAAGTAGAAAATATATATTTAATACTCAAAAGATGCAACATATTTTAGATACTATATGTATTTCTAATATGGATATCCTTAACTTATAAATCAAATAAGTTTAAAGTATCAAGTTAAGTAAACAAAAATGAGAAATGATAGACATATTTTCCTTTAAAAAGATGATGGCAGTGAACTTCAGAAAAAATAATCACTTTAAATTGAATTACAACTACTTTTCTCCATTGTAATTCATGATATCTGGTTTAGAAGATTAATATGAACTGTGATATCTTTATATATACAAAAATCAATTCATTCTACAATCTTATCTTTTGATATTATTGTTATTATTTTGAAAATAAAAATGCAACATATGTAAAATACACAATTGACTTTTTTGTTCTTTGAAAAATATAGAATCTCCAGTAAAACAACAAAGAAAATTATAGTCCTTCAAAAATACATTTTAAAAAATACCACAAAAAACTAAGTAGATGTTCAAAAAAAAAAAAATCAGTGCATGAAAGATAAGTAAACATGTATGTGACAAAATGTGCTGAATCCAGGAATAAAATAAAACCCTGAAAAATAAAGCAGTAGGATAAGTCTATTTAAAAAGATTAATTTAATAAGTTTTACAGTATTTGATAATCTTTATTACACTACAAATAAAACAGATAATATACATTATCGTCATATTTTACATCTTACAAAAATCTATTTATTGAAGTACTAATTATAATTCTGTTTAAAATTTAAAACTGAAAAATTTTAGATCCAAAATATTTGTATAAATAGTAATCATAAATTTATATAAAATCCTATACAATATGCTTCATTTAAACAACATGATATATTAAAAAAAGTATGAACTGAATGTTCAGATATAAAAAGGACTAATTTTGAAATATATATATGAAAAAAGCTACAGATTAAAGAAATATAAAATATAACAATAAACATGAACACAATAGTTAGATAAAATTACATATTTTAAGGAATTATTAATATTTAACGAACCGGAATGATTGGCCAGCTGCAAGTGTTACATCTAGATTCAATTCTGAAAAATTGCAGGAAAGCATTTTCCACATTTTAACTGAAGAAAATGAAACATCATATAAGATTCTTTTTCTTTATATAAGGCACACAAGGAAATTAAACAATTATCAAAATCAATCAGAATATGTTATTTAAACATCAGAGAATTAAAAAAACGTAAAATCGATAGTAAAATATTCCTGATTTACAATGTAGCTTTACTATTTCATACAATGCTTTTAAAAGTATTTTTTATACATCACTTCAAAGAGAATCCAATGCTAAATTCAATATAAGAAATAGAGTTTAAATAACCAACCAACACATTTTCACTTCATTAGCTAGAGATTAGCAAATTGTATCATGGCAATCCCATTTACTTCTTTGGCTTCATGCAAGTTGCTTTTAAGTAACTACACAAAGCTACTCTGCCCCACATATTCATATAATAAAAGGATTTAATTTTAATGATTGAACTACCACTACATTACTAGGAACTAAGCTTGAGTCCTAAGGGCAATCACCGGCCATAGTACAACCCTTCCTGTGGGAAGAATGTCCCATCTTAGTAGGAGGTAACCGAACCCCACCATTTCTGTGCCCACAAGTTACTCATAAGAAAAAGAAATATAATCATACAGTAAATAAATTTAAAAATAAGTTTTTACATTGCATTTGTTTTATAACTTCTGTGAAGTTCAATCAACAATTTTAGTTCTCCCATTTTATTTAATATATTTTAATGAGATGCACAGTTTTTTAACTAGGAAATTTCAAGTAAGATCATTTCCTGTTGAATTACACTCTCTGCTTTTTAATGGCAAAATACAAATGCTTAAAAATTTGTGTTCTCAATATCTTCCGATTTTTTCATATTTATACAACTAATAATTTTTCAGTCTTAATTTCATTACATGTAAATTAAAAAGTAAAAAGACTAGAGCCAACTTGCAATCATGTCTTAAAATATAAACATCTTATCACAATGCAAATATAGCATCTTTCTTAGAAAATGCTTTTTCATTGCTTATAATAATTTTTTAAAAAATAGAGAAGACACAATTTCTTGTGAGTACCCTTTATTTTTATTTTAATAGAGATGTTTTTTTCTCTACTCATAATAAAGATTAATATGCATATATTAGCACTCTCAACTTATAGACTAACTGACCTATAGCTACCAAATTTGGCATATATATTATTTGAAGGATGGAAATTTGCATCTCAAAGCAATTTTTTTTATTTTAATAAATAAAAAAATACATAGAATCTGGGCATTTCCCCACAATAACTTCAAAAAAATTATTAAAAAATAAATTTTATATTATTTTAAAATTTAAAAAATTATAATTTTTAATTATGCCAATTTAATAGTTGTGCTAAATTTTCCTAAATTTTTCAAAATTCTAAATATAAAAAAATATTTTTTGTCTAATTTCTAGCAACATATTACATTTTTGTTTGAAATTTAAACCACTTTCATTGTTTCATTCGCTATGTTCAACATTTAATCAATATTTCACTGTTTAAAGCCAATTCTAATTCTAATTGATTTTTATTTTTGAAAGCTAAAAAGGAAGGATTAAATATAATATCTAAGTATTTTACAAGACAAATAAATAAGTGAAATTACAACATAGCAAAATTCAGAAAATAGATGAATAAGTTATTTATGCTTTAATAAAATGCTGATATTATGAGAAATTCTATATTAGAAATGTTTGTGTACACAATAAACAGAACTTGAGACAATTAAAATAGCACAAATTTAATAACAGACAATTTGGCAGAATCATGGATATGAAGTTATTTAAAGGAATCATCTAAAATCAAAGATGACCAATATTCTGAGCAAACCAACTTAGGCAATTAGTAATAGAATAAATATATAACTATTATAAATTAACATTACTACTTAGTATAATAGCATTTTCATTACTTGTAAAATTATATTATGTACCCCTAATAATTTTTAAAGTGTTATGAAAGGCTAACTTTGCTTCTGATATCTCAAAAAATTACAGATCTCTATATAAGATCAAGGAATATCAAACATGTAACATAATTAAAAAATACATTTTTGAATTACTCATGTAAAAAGAAAACATCAGTGCTCGTTTTTAGCAAAATGACTTAAATAGCTTTGTTATAATTAGTCCACATTATTAAAATAAGTATAGCATAAACATTGTTAATGCTTTTTGTTTGAAGTGACATAGATTTCTAAAATTTTATTGAGAATAATTAACTAAAATAATTTAATAAAAATATTACATGGCTATATCTTACTATTATTCTGCTATACAATGCATTATAAAAAAATCGCTATAATTATTTCAAACAAAATGGTAGTAAGTAAATTTATGTTTTTATTTAATGACTTACTCACAAAAAAGGATGCAATTTAATTAGAAAGCTGTAGAAAATATAAAATCCGGAATCTATAGATATAGCTGTAATATTAATTTATATCTGGATAATAAGTTAAATATAGAAAACGTTTCTTTTGATAATGCTAATACAAAATTCTAAAAAGTAATTTTAAAATTATTAAATTACTTTAGACATTACAAAACAAAGAAATAATTTCAACCATAAATTTAAATTTCAAATAAAGTTCTTAATAAATAAAATAAAGTATGAAAAAAAGTTTTCTTAATTATAACTGTAAATTCCTCAAGAATGCAAGGTATTCACTGTAATAAGCCCGGACTACTTATTTTGTTTATATTTATAATACCCATGCTTTGTTCCGCAGTTACAGATTCAGTTAGCAAAATAAAATATTCCTGAATTTTTTTTTTTTTGAAAGAAAAACAACAACGACTTAATAACTAATATCAACTAACAACTAATGTAATATTTTTTTCTTTGTGATTATGAATTATTATTAAAGTAAAGAATATGAAAATTAATATAAACAAAAAAGCAATCGAACTTTGATGGAAATCACTACAGGCAGACCTTTTTGTCCGCATTAGGACACGTTATTGATAGATTTGGTTAATAGTTTTGCCAAAATGCGAACTGCGCCAAAGATGGTAATCCTGTATTCGATAAATTACTAAATATCGTTTATCTTTTTCTTGAAATGAATTTCATTATTTTGTTTATGAAGTTAAAAATAGCTATTTTGAGATTAATAAACAGCTTTAAAAATAAAATACCAATGAATCTATCGGTGTCCTTTTTTCATATGGTCATACATTTATCAATGAATGAGCAATTTGTGATTCTAAGTACGTAAATTAAAAATATAAAGTTCAGTAGTTTCATAATATGTTAAGTGGAATTAAATAGAAAAATTCATGCATTACAGAATTCTGCCAATGATAATTTGCCACTTTATAATATATGCCATTAGACAAAATACTCCTAAATACATGGATAATTAATTTTATTATTTAGGATATTAAAAAATATGAAAACAGTCTTGGCTGAAGTATATGCAAGCAAACTTTTTGTTAAAATTTATTTAATTTCAAATTATAAAATAGCAAGAACTTTATTCGGCTTTCATTTTAATATGATTATGTATATATTTCACCCGGAATATTAGTTGTGTTTAATTTTATTTAACTTTCTTAGGCATAATGTCATGTTCATGATTCTATAACATACATATTTAAATTAGTATGAATTTCAGATTTCTTGACTATTATTCTACAGACCATTCATTGATGAAGGCAAATAATTTTATTAACAACTTATTACAAATTATAAATAATTTTATTAGACAACTTTTGCTACACATAAAACGTAGGAGAATTCTTAAAGTTATTTTCCTATCATGATACCATAAAGTCCAACTTCATTTTTATAGCAACCATATAAGACTACATATATGAATGATGAGTGCAAACTTTTCTGAATATTCATAGAATATATATTTTCTGAATTTTCCAAAATAAATCCATGGTTTAAAAATGTAGTTAAAATTAAATAAAGTGCTCAAGATTATGCAATGGAATCCATTAATTTTCAGAACACCATTTGTTTTGCTTTCTGTAATATTAATTTTTTTATAGATAACTATTGAACTCAATCATTCAACACAAGAGGTTCAAAATATATATATTCAATTCTTTTTATTGTAGGATGAAACTAAATGTAAAAATGAACTATATTGTGCATATGCAAGGTAAATAAGAAAAAAAACAAATACTCTCAATGCTTTTATGTCACATTCTATATTATTACGCAAAAAGAAAAATCTATTATTAATCTGAAGCAAAAGTAAGAGAATTTAAAATATTTATATGATCACTCATGTAAATGAGTAAACTGGATCATAATCAATTAATTACAAAGACCCATGTAGTTAGATTATAATCAGTCTATGAAAGCATCAACATTATATCATAAAACGAAAATAGTAATAGTGGATACCAGTTCTTCATACCAGATTTTTTAAAATTTAATATATGCTAAGAATAATTTCATATAATTTATTCTTATTATTATCTTTTAATAATTTTTTATACTTGCATTTTTACTAGTTAATTAAAGTTCATCATATTTGATTTCAGCATAAGAATAAAATTTAATTAATCATGTTATGTCTTTTTAAAAAATTCATTAAGGGAGAAATAATGCTTTGAATTTATTCATAATTGTGCAAAAACATCGAACTGTAACTAAAACATTCAGTTACTAAAATTCTGAAATATGATTTTGTTTATAAAGCATAGTGCTAGCTCAATCATAAAATTTGCTGAATATATTTACATACAAGCATGTATAATATGTACCTTTAAATCACTGACAAACAAAATTAATCAGTTTCAATTGGAATCAACCGTCTGTTTTTAATATCCCCAAATGTTATTTAGTTGAACAATTTAATTAAAAAAATAAAATTTCAGCCCTATTTTTGCATTACTTGGATCTACATTCACAAGTTCTGTACCTTCATCAAATTTTAAAAGGGGGGGAAAAACAACCATTAATTAAAAAATTATAAAAAATTGCTTTTTTTTATAAATATGTACCTACTTATATATAAAAAAAATTATCATAATTCAACAAATCTAAAAGTTTTTTATTTAAATGTGATCACTTATATTTATCCATCTTTAAAAAAAAGTCAATTTCAAGTTGAAAATTTTTAAAAATTGATTTGTACTTCGATTGACATTTAAGACACATGTAAAAGAAATGGTATAAATTTGACTTAAACCAAAATGTGTAATAATCAAGAATATAGAATAGTTTTTGCACTTAAAATAAACCAAAAAAAATGAAAGAAATTTAGAAAAATTGATTATGGTAAATATGAAAAATGATCAGCTATAAACTAGCAATTATGTCTTTTATATTTAAAGTTATGAAACAATGGTGTAATTATTCAACTCAGTTAATAACAACTTATATGCTTTTTTAAAAAATAGTTATAATATTTGATATTTACAGTACAAACATGCAAATGAAATGACTCAAAATTAAAATTCCTAAATCAAATAAATTGTTAATTCTGAAAAAAAAAAAATATGACTAAACTTTAGAAGTATAAAAACGACTTCTATAAATAATTTAAAATGTAAAAGGAAAAAAGAAAATTAAAAGATTTCAAATGTACCAAAATTCTTTAAAATTCAAACAAAATTTCTATGAAATTCAATTATACCCAAAATCATTCAAGCAGTGAGAATAAACAAAATATAAAATTTTCAACTTCATATACCAATTGGAATTTATGTATACTTGAATGAGATTCTTTGAGGATATATTTTTAGTGTAAGTACTGATTTGTAGTGTATTTAATGAGGACTGAAGGAGATGCTTTCCTTTTAATTGAATGGATTCAAATTTTGAATCAGATCTGGTTTTGGCTATAAAACAGTATACAAAATCTCATTTATTGAGGTTGGTGTATTTTTTAGTCACTAAGTTTACATACATAAAAAAGAAAAAAGCAGATAGGCAATCCATCGACATATGTAGTCCTACACTTCTGAATATAAATATAAGTATCAAATCTAATATAGTAGCTCCTTGTATATTTTAATTATGTTCACATGCATACATACAGAGATTTTTTTTCCAATGGACTGCAACCAAATTTTAAGCGAAACCTACAATTTAGTATTAATATGACATATAGACTTCAGCACACTAGATTAAAATGTTTTTACATTATTGTGTTCACAAACAGATAAATTCCATAAATATGTTTTTCAAATTCAGGAAGGTCTAAAACATGAAAATTAATCAAAAATCTCAAAGTTGGAGTTTCTGATTATAGTATTTTTTCTTTGCATACGTCATATCTGAGAAAGTAAAAGACATTTTCAAAATGACAGGCACACAAATGCAAGATCAAATTAAATAAATTTTTTTTCCTGCATTCCTAAAGAACTTTGGAACTAAAAAAATATATGAAAGGACAATTGTAATAAAAGACATAAAACTAATTATTTTCAGAATATTTTTTATTTACACATTTACTTACATATAATGAACATTTCATACACATAAATGCTTTAATTTTTACATGAATCCGAAGGATGTGAAATGAATTCAAAGGTTATTATTAGCTTTAAAAAACATTGCATGCTTTTAAACAATATGTTTCTGAAGAATTTATCTTTCAGAAAAATACTAATTTTTTTTATCCACATCACAATCACAATATATTTGAAAATTCACTCGCTTATTTATCTATACAAACATCAAATATGTTAATATTTATAATACACATTGATATGTTGTTCTATAAAGTTTCTGTACATCACAAAATTTACAATTATTTTTTTCCTTTAAATATATAATTTTTCTGTAAATTACTGTGGAAAAGAAAACAGCAGTGTCTATTTTCCAATATTAAAAAGTGAAAAAAGATTGTGAATAAAATCAATATTCTCTCTTATAGTAAATATTGCAAATAATTTTCAGCTTAGAGTGGCCTAGGCATGGGGACACAGATGGTTATTTAGTATTAAATAAAATTTTAATCAATGTTTAAAATGCTGCAATATATCAAGGCATGCATAAATAAAAATATATGTATTTAAGATAAAACAACTTTTTCTTTTAATATTAATTTTATACTTTGTCGTGAATTATTTTTTATAACAGAAATTTTTAAAGCCAAATGCTCAAGTTAAAAATTTAGAATATTGCAAAATATTTATTTTCCCATCATTGCTCAAATTGCACTCATTATCCTTCAAATTTTGATTGATATTAAAACAAATATAGTAGTATAACTATGCAGAAATCGTTTTGTGGTCTTAAACTTACCAGCTTTTAGCTTTTTATTTTCTAAAATAATATTTGGAATGTAATTTACACCTATCTCACCTTCTCCAAATACTCCTATGATAGGAACTTTTGGATACATCTTACTAAAAATTTCACTTTCTACATTGTGTTCCTCATGAAAGCAATAACCTCGTCCTATGCATGCAAACATGTATGCAAAGCACTTATTTTTTAATAAATCAGATTCTCGAAATACTTCTAATTTTGCAGTTATTTCTTCTATTCTGTCATATGCATTAATTATGACAGAGGCTGCTTCAACGTTTGGTCCACAAAATGCTGTTGCTGAACCTAAAAGTGAATTTGTGCGCTCTACAATTGCACCACCAACAGCCATATTGATGTCTTCTTCTTCAGGACAACAACTGCGAACTAATTTGTTGGCAATACTTACTCCTCTAGATGTTAAAAATAACAATAAACACTTTACTGGTGCATTTTTTGATACGAATTCAGCCAAACTACTCTTTTTCCCAGATATAGCATAGTGATTTACTTCCACTCCTGGTATTTCTGGAATGAAAAATCCAGCAACTGCTGGTCCATTTTCTACTTCCAATGGAATACAGTCTGTCTTGCAACCAATTATGCCAGCTGAAACTGTAAAAGCCATTTTGCATCTTTTTGGCAGAAACGATTTAAATACGACATCCATAACTGGAAAAAAATAGAAAGGAAATTGCTATTTAATGGGAATATCAGTTTTTTAAAAATAATTAAAATGTCACAGAACACAAACACAATTTCACTGGAGTTATGGTTTCATACAATATAAAGTTTATTTGTAATAATTATATATCAGAAATCAGAGATATTTTCAAAAGCAAAAGATATGTATAAAATTCAATGTTAAGTATACAAAAAAAATGAACTACTATTAAATGTTAGTACTGAAATTAGATTTTATTCCTACAGACATGCAACTTTTATATAGAAAATGAAATATAATTTGCAAATGAAATTTTGAAAACTAATTATTTTTAAAACAATTCATCCGCTGGATTTCTAATATATGCATAATATTGAGATTTTAAAATACCATAAAGCAATTTTATAAAGAAAGATTAATTCTAAAAAAATTGATAAATTTTAATTGCTATTTAAATATAAAAAACACAAATATAAACGAACATTCGGAAATAGTAAGCTATAACTAATGACATAAAATCACATTTGAACTTAGTTTGCATTAAAAACCCATAAGTAGATTATACATTAACTGTTACTTCAGTCTTGCATGCTTGTTATATTTCCTTATATTAATTAAAACATGCTCATCTTATGTTGCAAAACACTGAATTTAACTCACCAAATTCAAATAATTGTTGTTGTTTTTAATGTGTTGGTATTTGTTTGTACAGATAAATTTTGAAAAACAAAATGATTCTAAGTAATAATATCACTACAAGGTAACTTCAATAACATATTAATTGCAATACACTCCATTATGAACACAACTAGAAATTATATTATGAAATAAAATCATATATATATATATATACAAAATAGCCATTAAAATACAATAATGTTAATATCATTAAATATATGTCAAAAACAGTAGGAGAAATGTAAATTAAAAAGTGAAATTCCAGGAAACGCACTGCAGTAAAATGTGCAAAATTCACCCATCTAACTTAAAGCGGTTTTGAGTTATCTTTGTTAACACATGATTTATCAAAATCTCGAGTTCAAATTTTTTGGCGGTTACAATATTTTCTCTATACTACGTATATGAGAAAGTAAAAAATGTGTGTGAATGTCTATGTGTATATTGCATGTCAAATTATTTGATCTGGAACTACCAAAATTGGTACATATATATTTTTTATGGTGGAAATGTGCATGTCAGATTCTTTTTGAAATTTTAATTAGAATTTTAACTAACTAAAAATTAAGTGAAATTTCAGCAGTTTTACAGGATTAATATCAAAACTATTACATCACATAATGATTTTATAATCTTAAAATTCAAACAAATTCAGTGATACTAATTTGTTGCTGTGTAATTTTTTCACTGAAACAATTTATACATAATTTATAACAATATATTTCATTGCTCGAATGAAATTCAAATTGTTTTTATTAACATTTCATCTTAGCTTTTCCTCCAATGGTGATAGTCAAGACATGAAGAGTTGTTTTATTCTTTTTTTTATTTATAGGCAGATTAAGAAATGAATATTTTTTTAATTCAATTTTATTTTTATTTTTAGTCACTAATTATTATTATTATATATATTATAAAATTTTAAAATTATTTTTTTTCAAACTTATTACCAAATAGTATTCCTCACAGGGAATTGATATTTAAATAAATTGATAAAGTTAAATTCTGAAAAAATTAAAACTGTGCATAATGATACAGAATACACATTTCAAAACTCTATAACATCAAGAAGTAAAAACATTCTAAAATAAATCGAAATCTCTAAAAATTCTATCATAAAATCAATGGTTAAAAAAGAATTGAGCTATACAGGTCAGCTAGCAAATTCAAAACTAATTTTTGATCTTATTTCGAATGTGTTGAAATACACTTTTTTGTAACACTTTGGCACAGAATACTACTGGAAGCAATCAATCCAATCAGCTACTGGCTGGTCTGTGTGCAAACATTCAAGTTTGGCTATGATTAGGGCATTGCTAATGGGAAAGCACCAACTTGTGAAATGAATATTGAAATTATTTTAAATCAATTTGAAAAAATACAAATTTTAATATATAAAATATCAAATTAAGTAAATCAGAAATTAGTTAAACATTTAATTTTTTCAATAATTACAAATAACATTAATAAGTGACCATAAATTAACTCCTTGTATTGAAGTGAAGGTTTTCATTTGTCGATCAAATGAATGAGTTTTTGATATTTAAGTCCATATCGTATATTAAAAAGGTAACTTATTTGAAGGATAAAAATAATCATTCATATATACTGAAATATTTCAAGCATATTTTCCATCCTTGTAAGTAATAACAAAATAACAATCAATGTCAAAAATAAAATGTGGGATCAAATTAAGAGTTTAAATAAATTTGCATTTCAAAGGATTGACGAGCTATGATTACCGTACATTTTTTTCTCACCTGAATTTAGATATTTTCTTCTAGTAATACTTCCACAAGGTTTGAATCTTTTCACAGTACGTTCAGTATCACCAAAGCTTGGAAAAAATTTATGAATTTTTTCAAACAAACTTGTAGTCATAAATGCTGTGCAGAAAACAGGTTCTGATTGCAAATTTTCTAACTGTTCAAATGTACTATTTTCTACTTCCCCATGTTCAGTTGAACCACATGATTTCATATGTTTCAATTCAAATCTACGATCAGGACAAGGACCAACCTAAGGAAAAATTAGCAGCAGGTTAGTAATCAGTATTTTCATAAAAAGAAAAAAAAATGAACACTTCAAAATTTAAATCAATATTCCACAAAAACTGTTGGCAAAAATTATAATAACTCCAAATTTTAACTCCTGCAATAGAATCTATGGCCATAACGTATGGTAGGTGTCTTTAGATAAATGTTTAAAAAACATTAAAATGTAATTCCATTGATAAAGCTTTAAATAATTTACACTAAAATCAGGACTTCTTATTCTAATAAAAAAAAAATCTTTTCCCCTTTCTTTTTGCCCCATTGCAAGCAGAAAATTTTTGCTACAATATCTAAATGGATCAGAAAATAAACATTAATATAGATAGCAAAATGGAATATAATTAAAAAAACTAATTATCAGACTTTCATAAAATTTTCTAATTATTTTTTATTAGTCTTCCCCCACACACCCCAAAAAAACTGCCACAAAATTTTGTATCGGCTAATATTTTTCATGCAACCCAAAATCCTGTTATAGGATATTCTTATTTAAGATATATCCATGTTGTAATTGTATTGGTTACCTAAATATACCCTGAAATTATTTTGAATATTTTTTTTTCCTTACATTAAAAAAAGTCAAATATTTTATAAAGTACAATTAAAAAATATACTAATAAAATACAATAGTAGCTTTAAGCAATACTAGTTAGAGTTAGTCAACGGATTCTAAAACCCTCCATGCTTTTATGCATGTGTTAGGATGGGTTTAATTCGTCAAAATAGGGGTGGAGAAAGGAAAGATGAAAGGAGGAGATGTTTAAATATAACAATAAAGTGAACTCGGATTACTCTATGCTGAATTAAAATAAAATAAAAGGTCAGAAACGATATGATACTCGCATAAAAGTGAAAAAAATGAATGAAAAAGCATCTAATAGAGCAGAAATCAAGGTCAAAGAATCACGAATTCCAGAATGATATGCATCATCCTTTTGCATATCACCCCTTTGTAAGATAGAATTGTCGAAAAGTGGTAGTCTCAGGATACTGAAATGAATAGTAATTTGGTGAATTCAGCCAATAATTCACATTTAAAATAAACTAAAGCATATTAAGGGGAATTCATTATGAAACAACAAGAATTTGGGTAGGCACTTTGGTTGACTATGAAGTTGACAGCATGTTTATCTGATAATTTTCACACGTGTTATTGTGTGTAACATGTGATAATTTTTAATTAATACACGTGTTATTTTTATGTTCATCTCAACATAGCACTAATGAATGAGTACAACCATTTAATTTGAATTTCTTTCAGCAAAATATCATTTATCAAACAATCTAAAAATAAAGTGAGAAAAATCATTTTTCCTTCATATGACTACTTATTATAGTCTCTAAATATGACTTAATAAATTTTGTTAAGAAAGATTTCCAAAAGTAAGAAATTTCAAGTTGCCTTTATATATCATTTTCTATTAACATCACTCTAATTATTCTTTTTTAATATATTGAACACAAAAATGCTAAATTAGACCAAATATACAGAGTATACCTGAATTCATGGGCCAAATTTTCGGTGTAGGTAAAATAGATATAAAGGAGAATTTTTTATCCAGCAATATGGGGTTGGAGATGAAAAGTAAAGGCAGAAAAAACAAGAAATGCTTAGGAAAATAATGTCTAACTATATCTAAATAAATGCAGAAAAAGCTATTTATTTAGATATAGTAATATTTATTTATTATTTATTTAATTTTTATTTTATTTAGATATATAATATAATATTTTTAAAGCAGAAGATATAGAAATGTAGTGACATACCTTAAAGAGAGATGAATTTTCCGGAAGAAAATATTGAGTAGTAATGGAAGTTCAATTTGCATTATCAAATCACCAGCAAAATAGTTTTATTGAGTTTGAATGGCATTATATGAGCCTTAAAAACAATATTTCACTGCTAGAGAATATTTTTGTGTGATAGTGATTTATGATCTCTGAGAAGGCAGGTGTACATCTTATATATGTCTGTCAGCATTTCTTGTTATTTCTGCCTACCCTTTTTATTTCTGATTCCAAGCTGTTATAAAAACTTTTTTAATAATATATTTTACTTACCCTTAAACTTTGGCTCATGAATTTAAAATTATCCTATGCAAGTCATCATTTTCTTCACTTATTTAATTTAAAATCTTTCAAAAAGCTATTATATTGGAAATGTTAGTTTTTTATTTGTAGGTAGTACATTTTTTCACTTACCACCATAAAATTATAAGAATATTCTTTCAATACATGCTACTAAAATATACAAAAATTTTGTAAAAAAGTATTCCTTAATTAACTATGAAAGAGTCAAAACTCACCAAATGTATCACCGAAAAAATTGGCAACTCTATGAATGCTTCTAATTTATAAGAAGAAAACAAACATGTGTTTACACTAATTAAAACAAAAACAAATAAATATTTTTTACTTTTGGTTGGTTGTTGTTTATTTTCACCAATGAATTGCCAATATTTCATCATTTACTACATTATAAAATATTAAGAGTTAAATGCAAACTGATAAGTTTTTAAACTGCTCCAGCCAATAATAGATTAGTCTGTTTAATTAAACAAGCAGTAGTGTTCTTTCATTCTTGTAGACTGACTCAATAGGGCATGTTTCAAGGTTTTAAATTTATCGTTTAAGAAGATTGAAAATGCATTTAAGATATTTGCCAACATTATCCAAAGTTTGATATTTATTTACCTTATTTATATACATTTGAATATACAGACTAACAGGTATTAAAACTATCAAAAGATTTAATTTTAAATTTCTTACAGATTTACAATTTTAATGATAAAAACTAATGATTAAAACATATATTAACTGTATGCCAGTGATTAAGTGCCAAACTCAATGCTAATAAGTCATACCTTAGCTAAAATATGGTTAGGTTTGCCAATGACATGCAGTTATTATGCAAATATCATAAAAATCATATGCTAAATTTCATCCTTCTATTCTTTGCATTTTTTAGCACATACAGATGGGCAGACAACTCAAGAATGGTTTTCAATCAGAATTTAGCAAAAATGTATAATTAATACAATTTATTATTTTAGTATCACCATCAAATTTTGCTCATCTAGATCATAGTTTTTTTAGTTATAATATTTGTAGATAGACAAAATGACACAATTTCAGAAATGACATTAAAAAACTCAAAAAAATATTTCTAAAATATGAAAATTTATCAAAATAAAGCTGAATACTTTGAAGGTCATAATACTTTCCCATGATACAAGCAAAAGTTCATTGAATAATATCTTTAAGTGCTTCTAAAACATTCCCATGAGTAGCAATCTGTTATGAATATTACAACAAAATACAGCTTAAATGAAAAGAACTATAATATATTATAAAAAAAGGCACATTTGGATATTTTGGCTGCCAATTTCTTAATATGTAAATTTATAATATATTATCATTTTTAAATAAATAAAAGTAACAAATTTTATCCCAAGATCATACTTCCACCTTTTATTTTAAAGTAGCCTATTGAAAGAACTAATCTCTTCAAATGCTTTCCTCTCTATATAAATATATATAATTGGGCAAGAGAGGTTCTCGAACATTATGGCATGAATTAATATATTTTTAGCATTTAGGAATTTTTATGTAAGCACTTTGTACAATAGAGTCAAATATGGCTTTTGTACCAATAAACACTACAAACCAACAAGAGTATTTTGCAGCCTCTCAATGATACTTTAATCAGTACTTGTGGATATTAATGGCCCTTGGGTTTTATATTCAAACGAATGAGAGATATTACCAAGTTGTATGCATTATGTATAATGAAGTTTGGTCATCTTCGTTTATTTTGAAAATCTCCAGCAAACTAGTGGCTTTAAATACCCAAAATTACCCTTTAATCTTTTTCGTGTAGGTTATCTAAATGTAGTACCACTAGCATTTTTGTAATTATTTGACAACTGCTACATTATTTCAAAATTTTTTCACATTGTCTGAAAGTTTATCAGCTAAAACTGTCTTAGCTGTTTCATAAATTCCTATTTAATTAATAATATGGGAAGACTTTCATAAGCATCTTCTGTAACAAATAAAAAATTCTTTTTAGAATTTAAAAAGAAGAGGGACATTTAACAATACCTTTTCAGAGTTAAAAAATATCTAAATTATTCAAAGCCAAAAAAAAAAAAAAAAAAGAAAGAAATTTTCGTCTTACAGTCAAAATAAATAATTAAAACAAAATAGACAATATAAATAAAAATTTCAAAAATATAAATGCAAAAATTGTAATATTCAAATTCAACACCGGTTAAGCTATTTATATTTCTCCTAGTCAGATTTTTAACTACTAATGTCAAGTTTACATAAAATATATTTATTGACTACATAAATTACATACAATTTCAACCATGATTAATTAAATTTCATTAACACACACAGTAATCTCTATTAAAATATTTTTATTTAAATATGAGCTATATAAAGTTATGTATATTTCAACCTAACAGGCCTTCGTGAAGCTTTAAAATTACACAACTTCATGTTCGAACAAGGACATCTAAATGATCTTGTAAACATTGGATAAATACTACTTTACATGAGATATAAGTATCCAAAATGTTATATACATTTCTTATAATACAGATCTGCACAGAAAAGCATATTAAGTCGGCTAATAAGATTATGACTGCAATCCGATTTTTTTATTAAAAATCAATTTTAGTAATCAATGTTTTAGGAAATCAAAATGTAGAATGAAAATTACAGAAAATATCCAGGCGATATCTGTACGGCGCTTCTTTTCTGCTGCAGAAATTTTGTACCAAAGGGAACAGACTCGAGAACATGAAGATAAGTCGTAAGCATTCAGAAACTGGAAAATTTTTTCCAATATTAATGGATTATTAAATACGGCTAGTTTTTGTTCCATTTTATTTTTTTAATCCATTCTCCTCAATAAAAAAGAAGTAATTTAAGTGAAATTCTTAGCTCATCTAAGTTATACAACAACTTCAATTATTCTAATTAAGACATTACATAACATTTCAACCACAGAGAAAGAGATTTCCTTCTCTGCGCTGGAAAAGAAGAGAAAACGACAGTACAGGCTGATAAAGTGATAATGATTAATCGGGCTTTCTTATTGGATATTGTTCCTTCCGAGATCCCTTTCGGATTGGCTCGAGTTAGCCATCTTTAAAAAGGGTTGCTCTATTTCAAAATATCGCCTGACATATCCTGCATACAAATTGATCCGCTTTTGCTTTGGAATTCCTTAATTTTCTGTCAATAACGCTGTTTAATGATAGCTATTGCCATGGAAACGACACAGAAGGTATGATATTATATTTCGTTTTGACTATACAGCGAATGAAGGCATTGCTTACTTTATAGTTCTAAGATTTAACTTAGAAATTTATAAGATCTGATGAAAAGTAGTAGGTATTTCCCTGTACTGTTGCTGCAATATGTACTGTTATTGATTGATCTTCTTTTGAATACGTTTAGTGATTTTGGACGGTCGTCATTTGTTGTTTTGCTAGTTTTGCATGTAGTTCAAGATATTGGCATAGTATGCAATATCATAATATTGTTTTTAATGTTTGCGAGTACTTATGTATTTCGAGCTGGATTGTTGGGAATATTAATATCACGCTATCGCATCACGCTTATAACATGTTTTCTGTATTTGACCATCACAATAATGTGGCACTTTTGGAACTTGAAATTTAAATGGAACAATCCTTTTGCATATAATTGGAATACAAATTTACTGGTACTCTACATTCTACAAAGAAGTTGTGCTGTTTTATATTATTATTTTTACAAAAGAACTTCACTTCTTATTGTTGATCCTTGTTTTTATGAAGATAGTGAATGGCTTAAAATGAAAGTCTCTAAAAGATAGATAACATTAAGTCAGATTTCAAGTAACCAAAAAATTTTATTGTACAAAAAAGTTGTGTTGTTCCATACACTATTATCTTTAAAAAAGAACTTCACTTCTTACTGTTTTTTTTTTTTTTTTTTTGAAGAAAATGAATGGTTTAAATGAGTCTTCAAGAGTTAACAAGCATGTAAGTTAAATTTCAGCCAATCAAAAAACTTTGTATTTTAAAAAAACTTGAAGGGGTAAGATTGCTATATGAAATAGGTTATTTATTTATAAAAACAATTTTATGAGATTTAGACACTTTTTCTATTTCATATTATAAAAATATGTTTATGAATATTTTAGCCTCTTCTTGCATATAACCATTGTATTTTAAAAAGATATGATGTTTTTATTATGTTGCTAAATTAGACTTATGTTTAAATAATGCTTAGGTTTTTTTCTTGCTTCAATAGATTTTATGAGATTATAAGTAAGTTAATTCTACGCAATATTTCCAAATTCATATATAAATTTATTTGCCTTTTTTTTTTCTTGAAATATTTTTTACATTTGCATGATATGATAGTTAAGATAATGGTAAAGTGAAATTTTTTTATTACATTTGGATTTATTCTTCATTTTCAGACGTTTACAAGCATACGTTTAAGAGATCCAATCATTCAATTTTAATTCATATCATAAAAATTACTCAGTACCAGCATGAAGATTATGAGTATAAAAATTACTTTCTGTTGCAGTTTTCGATTTTATTTGTTTTTTAATTACTCATTCTTATATTTTACTTTAAAATAAAAGCAAATATTTCATTTTCTTGAATAAAAAAAAGGCCATCTAAATTTTTATCATTTGTTAAAAGATTGATTTGGCCCTTGATAGCTCAGTTTTTAGAAGACTCAATCACATATAAATGAAACACAAACTCTTGGACTGTATCTCCATTCCTTTAATCTCAACACTCCCAACACACCCTCTCTCTGGAATTCACACATACACTCAATAGGTTATATGATTTCACCACTTGGTGGAGCTACAAAATTAGTAGGCAGAGCGTTCTGCTGACTTATCGGCGCCAAAAAGATAGTTTAACAATTCATTACATTTATTTTTTAATCATAATATCTTGTTTTGTCATTTAATATCAAACCTCACAAAAATTAGAAATTTTTAAGATTTGTGAGGTTTTAACATAAAAAAATTAATGATATGCTTTAAAATTGGTTCTTACTGGCATTAATTATTTAGAATTAGGGATTTAATGATAGAAGTCTGTAAGGCTTGTATGACATTATTTAATATTCATTCAATTTATAATTTGAGATAACAATATTTCAAGGAAGCAGCAATTATTAATCTTTCTAATGTATCCGAAATCATGAAATTTGTTTATTATTATTAAAGGGTACATCATATGTATTGCATCTGCATAGACTAAACATTGTTTGACTTCAAATGGAATTTCATCCTGTATAATTTTATATAACAGTTTTTTATTATATAATTTTTATCATAAGGATATTTTGTTTATTTTCAACTTTTGAACATAATGTAATTTATGAAATTTTATTTCTAACTGTGCTTAGAATAAGTTTACTTATTCTATTTTATTAAATACAGGAACTGGAAGTTCTTCTATCAGAATTAAACACAATTAAAAAGAATGCTGTAAGTATTATTTTAATTCTTTTATCGCTTTATGCACTAGATATCCATGAATCTTGTGTTCCAAAAATGTAATAAAATCTGTTTATATTTCTTAGCTTTTTAGATTTATCCAATTTTATATTACAGTGTGCCTGAGTTTGTAAAGTATATATAAGAACTTTCCATCACCTTAAGTAACACTGTTGTCATAATAATACTACACCATTATCTTTTTCTTTTTTTTTAAGGAATTGTAAATGTGGCACATGTTACTTGGATTAAAAATAATTTAATTTATATTAAAAGGTCACAAATTCAAATGTGTGAAGAAATCTACTTTTATAACTCAAACACAATAGTATGAACTGTAATTATATGATAGCATGAATTACATGTACTGCAAAAATTACTAGAAATTACCTCTTTCACTTGCTATACTAATTCTAAAATTAAATACCTGAGTAATTTTCCACCTTTAATAATGTGATGAAGTGAGGAGTTGATTTTTTTAAAATTATTTTATTTTCTTTTTGTCAAGAGCCAAATCTTGAGGCTAAACATGTACCAAACAAGTATTTGGAAGCAAATTTGTTCACCAAAAATGTTGCCAAATCAAGATCCCCTTCAACATAATGTATTAATTTTTTAACTGGTTTATTATTAAATCATGGAATAAATGGATGGGAGCTTGTGTATTGATCGCATATTAGTAATTGATCTCCAAAGATCGCATGTTATTAAGCTCTTTTGTAATTAAAGTTTGCTAACAGCATATTGTTCGTATACATGTGCAAATGGATTTTTATATAATTATTTGAAAATATTAGAAATTAAAAAATTTAGATTTTCTCTGTATAAGATGTTACATATACAAAATGATTCAAAACTTATCGTTCAAATTTCGTGGGGAGGTAAGGAATACATCAGGAAACCGATTTCACATAGGAAAGTATGTCCGAAAACGTCATCTGCAGGACAAATTGGACAAGTGAAGTGAGTATAAGAAAGCTGTACAATTAAGTGGTTACGAATGGGACTTTTATTCAACCAAGTTCACAGTAGGTGCTCAAAATTGCGACCATTTATACGAACACAGGATTCAGAGCGCCGTTGCATCGACCACCGAATATTTTGAAAAACGCCTGGCATAACACGGACAATATCGGCGACGGCCATTATTCGTACAGCAAGGTCCATTTCACTGACGACTGGGGTCTCGTACACATGATCTTTCATGGTCCAACACAAAAAGAAATCCATGGGCGTCCATCAGGTGATTTGAGTGACCAAGCGATCGGTCCCACCTCTGCCGATGCATTGAATTCCGAATGTTCGATTAAGGTAATCACGCGCAGGTAATTGCGCTATGGTCTGGAACTCCATCATGTTGATACCATATATCTCGGCGGATATGCCACAGGAAATGTCCGTAATATGCCAGACGTTTTCGAAAATGTTCAATGGTCGATGCAACGGCGCTGTGAATCCCGTGTTCGAGTAAATGAGTGCAATTTTGAGCACCTATTGGTAACGAATGTACTTTACCTTGTTGGAATAAAAGTCACATTCGTTACTACTTGACTTTACTATTTAATTGTGTTCACTTCTCTTGTCCATTTTATTTATGCAGATGAAATTTGAGGACATACTTTCCTATGTGAAAACGATTTCCTGAGATATTCCATACCTCCCCACGAAATTTGAACGATATGTTTTGAATCACCTGTATTATCACGGGATTATAACATTTAAATCAATATTATCGTAATCATTTTTTTTTCTAAAGAAAAACATTGTATGCATAGATTTTAAATGCAATAAAAGATAATTTTATAATAAAGAAAAATAGAAGATAATTTTTATAACAGTTTCTGACATAAAAATAATGCTTTATACACTAATTTGTATCATATATATAAGCTTGGTAATCTTTTTTTTCCTGAAATATTTTATTGTCATAATTAATTATTGATAATTTTTATACATTTTTCTTTTAAGGTAAAGAAATTACATAAATTAGTGTTTTGCCTATGCTTATTTATGCACATTTAAATATTTCAAAGCGAATTCATTACAGATTTTGTAAAAAAGGAATGATTCCAAATTATTTTTTCTATGTTATCATTGGGTGGAATTTTAATTCTTTTGTATTTATATATTTTCTTCTCATTTTTCTAGAAAGTATACAAGCAACTACAAAACTCAAGTGTATTTTTTTTATCTGATGTTGCGACATTGAAATCAGAAACACAACGTATGTTAAAAAAGTTTGTTTATTTTCCTTTATTTTTTTAAAGAAATTTGCTTTGAATAGAAACAGAATTGTTTGCCTGAATATTTTTTATGTTAATTAAAGCTTCTATGAATGAATAAAATTAGAAATTCAAATTCTTTTGATTTTATTTTAACAACTGAAATTTTACAATTTAAAAATTCTAACTTCATATTTTAAAATGTATGGATCATATTTCTTAATCACTTTTCAAATTCTTCTTTGCATGTTTAAAAAAATAATATATTTATTTTCCCCATTCCATGAGCCATCTACTAGAAATGGAACTTACAATGTAATTAATATGTGTTGATTACATTTCTTATCAATTTTATGTGCTCAAAATGAATGAAATGCTTTCATTTGCATCAAAACTATTAAACATTAGAATTGAGTGTGAAAGATAAATTAAATGAAAACTCATATGAATGCAATATTAGAAGCTTGATACATATGTATTGCATAAATAAAGCTTTTAAAGCCTTTCTTTTAAATAGGTTTGAAAGTATTTTATATAAAGGAATTTATTTTATCATAATTATTATTTAAATCATGTTCTAAACATTTAGGTAATTTGTAAATTATTTAGAAAAAGTGATTTCTCAGAGTTTGTGCATGTTTTTTATAATGCTATATAAATAGTAATTGTTTTTTTTTCCTTTTTTTATTTCTATAAGCATTCTTTTTTTATTAAAGATAAAATAAAAATATTTTTGATAGTATTTCAATGTGAATAAAAGATTTTTTTTTTAATTTTGCAGAAAAATTAGAAGAGATTAAAGCCAAAAAAACAGATGGGAAATCTTAGTCACCAAGAAATATTTTTGTACAATATATTCATAACGATAATGTACAAACAGCATGTATTTTTAAAAATAAAATTGTAATAATATAAGTGTTTTAAAAGTTTATATACTTCACTACTTTATTTTTGCTCAGTATAAATTATTCTCTATTAATAATAAAAGAGAATGCATGCATTAGTTGGCTCTCTACAAGATGTTCTCCAGGCCTAGGACAGTGTTGGATTAAATTTTTTAAAAGCCCTTAAGCAATGCAAATCATTACTTTTCTACCTCACAGCTTTTTAAAATAATTTTTTAAGACAAATTTTGGCTATTTGAAATTTTAAAACATTTAATTATGGACTATTTTCAAAATAGTTTTTTTCTTCTGTATATCATGTATAAAAAAATGCACAGCTAAGATTTAAAAGCAATATTTAAAAAATGAAAGCACTTTTTTCAATATAATCTAAATATAATATTTAACTATAGGACTTTTTAAATTATAAAATAACACATATTTTTAAAATTATAAAATAACATTTTATAAAGCTATTAAATAATTATTAATTGGGAATGTTGTTAATAATTATTAATTGGAAATAATCTTATAAAATTTGGACTATATTAGTTTTTAATATGAGTAAGTTTAATTGCATGGCTTCTATAAATATGCAGTTTTTATTATTATCTTAAATAGCAACATATGCATTTATTAGAAATTATTTATATGAAAGAACAAAATTAAAAATGTAAATGCTGTAAAATAAATTTCATGGCATTGGGAACCCTTGAAATTGTGGAACCTCTATTCAGTTACATACTTTGCCAATTTAATAATGCAAGCCTGCCCTAAATCTATGAAATTTGCCACAAGCATACTTTGGAGGGTAAAAATGTGCAACTCGGAACATGTTTTCTGGAATTTCAAATAATTAAAAATTAAGCATAATTTTGCACTTTTTCTTGATTTTTTCAGAAAAATATTGTAGCATTAATATGATTTCACATCTGATGAAAATTCAAAAAATTAACTTTTCAACAATACCAATTTAGTTGCCATAAATTTTTTTCTCCATATAAAAAAAAAAATTTTTTAGGCATATCTTAAAGTGATTCTTTTCATTGTTGCAATGAAATTCAAATAATTGTCATTCTGCTATAAATATTTTATTATTCTGGTATTGATAGAAAATGTATGAAAACTTGATCTTGTTTTAAACATATTTAATAGATTTCTTTATAAAGAATGACTTTAGCAAAATTTGATTTTTTGATAGCTACAGATTAAGTTAACCTCCCCCCCCAAATCAATGGTGAAAATGTTAGTTTTAATATTTCTAAATATTATTTTTCTTTTCTATAAGATAACTGGATGTATAAAAATATATTATCACTTCTTAAGCTTGATGCTTTCCTAATTTAGTGTAATAAATTTTTTATTGAATGAGAGTACAAAATTCTCTAAAATATTATATGAATTATGGAACATGTTAAGTATTGCAAAAGAAAAAAGAATTATGAATAATTTTACTTATTATATTTACATATTTTATGAACATATTTTGATTCAACTAGTAAATTATTTGTTAAAGTGTAATTATTGTCTATTTTAAATGACAGATAAAAAGAAGCCATTGTACAATATAATGAACAGAATAAGTATAACTCTTCTAAAATGGCACAAGTTACATGTTTGTCAAAAGCTAAAATTTAGTATACTGAGAAAATTATTAAAATCAAGTCATGGATAACATTTTTTTTTTTCAAATTTTTTACTTACAAATTAGCCAGCCACCAATGAATAATTAATTAATAAAAATAAATAAGTGCATTATTATTATTTGAAATTTTATATATGTGCATCTGTTTCATGAGTGGCTATGATGCAGATTTATGTCATTCTTCATTTTTTTAAATATTCTGAAATTCATACTAGATCTTTTGGCACATTTTGCTGAATATTTAATAGTAAAATTGTGGCTGTCACTTATATTCAGATGGTAAACTTTCCTGTCCAACTATGAGATCTTCAACATTACTTGTTGTATGACAACATGGTAGTCCCAACTTTTCTGACGATATGCGATATTCTGAAAATTAAATTTGTCCACTTTATAGTCTTTGTAAGAAAAAAAGATAATTTTTTTAAAGACAACAAATATCAGCTAAAAACTTTACTAAAAATTCTGTACTTGGTCACTTTTTGTAAAGAAAATTAATAGATATTGCAGTCTGTGGTATTCAACATGTAATCTAATATCTGTTTTAAAATTAGTTGAAAGTCATAAGTGTGAAAATGAATTCAGCAATTTTTTTTTCCTTTTTGTAAAATGTCAATGTATGCTGATGTTGACAATAATAAAGAAGAATTTAGGAGGGGAAATGCGTGATACTGTTTTCGAGTTAATATCATTAATGAATATTTCATATTAAATGAGTAAAGTTATTATCAGTTTCTTTTATTCTAAAATATTGTTGTAGATTTGCAATCAAGTGAACTGGAAAAAGGAACAGAACAGGGATTTCATGCTTATAAAATAATTTGAAATACAAATGTATTTCTAGAATTTCTTTAGAATTCTATTTATTTTTCCCATTCAAAAATATGTATTGATTCAAATCAAAGTATACCTATTTCGGAAGCTCTGACGAGAAAAACAGGTGACACAAGGTCTTCGTATTTATAGGGTATATACGAAGTATATACCCTATAAGTTCGAAGGTCTGCCCTTGGACTCTCCATGGGAGATTTATTCGTTAAAAAAAATCAAAGGCCACTAAGTGAAAATGAAACGTTGAGACCGATTTGAGATAAGGGAAATGACATAATTAATAAAGAACAGAATATGAGGTGTCGGTATTTAATTTTATTATTACATTTCTTTACTTAGAAACCATGCTGGCTATTGAGAATTTGAATCTCTGTGCGTAATACCTAAGAAAAAATTTGCTTAAGAGATGGGCTAAACGACAATAGTATCGCAACAGACAAAAGGAGCCTTCCTTTAGGCTCTGAACATTCTTAATTGATTATTAGTATATATCCTCTCGTTGCTTAGTTGCTAAAGATTTTCTTCCAAATGGCAAAAATGCTGTCAAAGCCCTTCGCTTTTACAAAGAGCAGAAATCTTTGCGCATAGCTCCTGTAACGATAAAAGGTTAAATGTTTCGAGGTAACTTGTAGCTTCATTCTTCAATCAGGTTAAGAACAAAAAAAGAAAGCAAAAAAAAAAAAAAAAAAAAAAACGGATATCTTAGTAATATATTATGACGCAACCACAGTCGTTGAGTAAACCAATACAAACATTAGAGCATCTAGTATTGTCTCCTATCAAAACAATTGGATTTGTCATACATGATATGTTATGGAGGTGCACGCGAATTATACCCAAAGTTTATTCATTTAAAATTCGTCGCTTGTAAGAGTTAAAACCTCTGGCAATAACGATATTCGTGGAGCGCCGCTCGTTTTGACGCTGTAGGCATGGATGGAGGTGAATCAGAGTTGAGCGGAAACATTTTATACGTAGCTACGATGTTCACTTTTACATGTGCGGAACTGCGAATACAGAAAATTGCCATATTTGGTCCTTTGAGAAATCCCATCAGGTTCAATAATTTTCCGCATGTAATGGCTTTTCTGCAAACTTTTTGCTTAGACCATTTTTCTTTAAGGGAATCACAACTAAGGAACCAAAAACATTTTTCTTAACTGCAGCTCGTTAGCAGTATATGTTAAAATGTGTAGTTATTTCAGGACATTAGCAGCGTGGAAACCTACTACGATAATATTCCAGAGTGCTCCTTCACATTGCACTTGTGGTTCAACAGTTACAACGACGACAGTTTACAGAGAATTGCATTACCAATTATGTACTTCTTTCTAGATAATCTTCCTGTTTACCTGACAGAACCTCGTGTGATTTTTGGCTTTGGGGTTACCTCAAAGATTCTAAATCTATCATTGTAATAAAGCTTTAAAATTTATGTCACCGAATATGTGAACGCAGCGCGTATAGCCATTGTGGTGAATAGCTAATAAGTCAATTAGCAGCTACGCAACATGGGCAATTGCTTTTGTATCTTAGTCATGTTACTCGGCTGCGAACCACAAGGTCCTAGATTCTATCCTCGCTCATCCTAATCCTCCCAACCAGTTTATCGAAAGTTACATTGCGTTCGTCATTAAAATTGTTGAAAAATAATGATACGGTATCTAATTTTAACAACTTATCAGAACGTAAGCAGAAAATCGAAGATGATTTCTGCTTATACAGAATGCAGGAAATGATTCAATATCTGAAAGAATTGGATAAAAAAAATTAAATTTACCACGCGTAGACACACAAAAATATAAAAGAATTTTGAAAATATTCGATGACATTCATGTTGCAAGTTTTCACTTGGGATATTCCGGAATCGATGACGGAAAATTTGAAAACTATTGCGTATAATCTGGATAATAAATTATGTATGGGATGAGAAACTTTTGAAAATGAAATAAAAAACGGTTAAATTTTATATAGATCCAGAGTATGATATTTATATATAAAAGTGTGTGTGTGCGTTTTTTTTATTTTATTTACACACCGACCTCAGTGAAAAAAGATTGAAATTTGGATAAAAGTCGTTTAGTCCTCAAAAACTACAGATATGTACGTAGGACTAGAATTTAATCAAATTTTTAATGGGGATGACGAATACTTTACTAGCGGTTATTATGTAACCAATATCAAAAAGTCACAAATAGCAATGATCAATACTTTTCAAAGATTTATGTGATTCAAATCCTTGATACGATCTTACTGGTGATATTTCATTTACAGGTTTTAGATCACGATAGAAAATAACAATCGATACGATATCACTGAAATTTACCATAGCGGTGACTTCACTGGAAAGTAACAATCGATACGATCTGCCCAATGGAAGCTTTCGAACAAAACAGAAAAGGAGAAATCTGTGAATTGATTGAAAAGTGAACGGACCGATTATTGGAATTATCGAATCATTGAATTGCATATCACTGAAATTTATCGGAACGGTGAGGTGACTTCATTGGAAAGTGTGAAGTCATCGCTCCACTTCATGAGAGTAACCTTCACTTTCCGATATTCGCATTTGATGATGCTCTATTACATACAAATCCTTTTTAATTCTTTGTGACTTGACTTTGCATATATTCTGTTTACTGCTGGCGCCATCTATTGGTATAATATAGAACTAAAGGAAACAATTTAAAGAAATGACATATATATTTAATTCAAATTTTTCATAAAGAAAAGGGTTTACACCAATAAAGAAATTAAATAAATAGTTTTAAAAAAATCAAATTTAAGAAGTAAGCTGAAATAGATAAATTAATTCAATCACACGTCACTTAAATTAGTAAAGTAAGTATTAATTACAATTAATAAATTTTATATTTAATATTAAGTAAAAATTTTTAATTAATAATATGATTTAAATAACAGATATTTGAAACAAATATTTAAAAATAAGAATAGTAAAATTATTTGTTATTCAAAAAATCGTGATTATGCATCTCTAGTGTCGACTCAATGCGTCAGCATGTCTACCTCGTACCTCAAGAACTTTTGAATCCCGCCTCTTATTGCGAGCCACTTTACGCAATTTGTGCTCATGCAGTAGGAGAAAAGTCCCAATTCTCTAGGTTCCTCGAACTTACTTATCGTCATAACGTGAATCGGATATTCTTGAGACCAAATATTTACAGCTGTCTGAGAAAAATCAAAAGAGACGGCATCCACACAATAGATACTTTTACCTCTCCAACACGCTTGGTTGACATCTTCACTCAGGGTTTCATCCAATTTTCATAGTCTAGTCTTTTCATGGTCAGAAAACCTTTCATCAAAACGTACTCACCCTCTCTGATGGCCAACACGTAATTCGTTGTATGCTTGTAGGCATGTTTGTTGGAAAGCTTGTGAGTCTGGCAGGGTTCCATAAGTTTGCGACGACGGGTTTTTAACAAACTTTGGCAAATTTAAGGCAGATTGTATGGGCTTTTCGGCATTTATTCTGGGATCGACAAAGGTCTCTTCAGGTTGCATGGGCTTTTCGGCAGAGATCACTTCAGGTCGCTTGGAATCGGCACAGTTTACTTCAGGTTTCTTGGGATCGGGAGATTTCACTTTAGGTCGCTTGAGATCTAGAGAGTTCACTTCAGGTTGCTTGCGCTTTTTGGAATCGGCACGGTTCATTTCAGGTTGCTTGGAGTCTTTCGAGTCATGTCTTTTCAATTTAAACTTGCTAGGAAAAAACGAGTATTTTGGCTTTCTAAGTGACGATGGAGACGGTTCGGTAACTATGAAATTTACAGTCTTTGGAGAAACTTTAGGCGGGCTCCGTTTCGTCTAGAGAGGATGTGACTTTGGAAGGCATGGGTAAATTTTTGTCTTATCGGTAGGTGTAGACTTTGGAAGGTATGGATGAATCTTTACCTTCTGGCTCGACCTGCAGATTTACCATTTGACCACGAGGAACATTACAATCCGTAACGATGCAGTCGCATCGCCGCTCTGTTATATGCCCAGTTTTTCGAAGAACAACGAAAGCGAGAAGTCTATACTTCACTGCATGGATGACGGCTGGAGGCCATTTGAAAGCAGCATGTCTGCGCACGAAGAATGGTCCATCGACTCTGGAGAATATATTCCCCCACCCGTGCAGGTAAAAGAAGAAGAGCCTGAAACAATTTCTGTCAATCTAAAAGAGATGAGGAATAAGGAAGAAATGATGTTTCAAAGAGGAAACATTGCCCACGGTACTTTGTTACTCGAACCAGCAAAAGTCGTTTGACTTTTAAATTTATAAAATACCCACGATACATCGTTATCAAACTAGGCGCAACATCACTTTGCATTAAAAAACTTCCAGTCGTGTGTTATGAATAACCGTCCACATTCCTTATAATAACTTTTCAAGTTCCACCCAAAGTCGGTACGAATACAATGGAAAAAAATGGGAGAAAGACTTGGCGGAAATTGTATAATTGTAGTTAGATTGTATTCCTACCTACTTTGGTTTAAAGTTTAACGTCACCAAAGATTGGTCGAGTTTGTCTTTTTTTACAAAACTTTGAGAGATTACAAGACTACTTATACGAAAGTAAAAAAAAAAAAAAAAATGCATTCCGACTTCAGTGACAAAAAAGCATAAAAAAAATGGGGGATGCTAAAAATTCGCCGCTTGCGCAGAGAGCCCATTTTTCTCTCCCATTTTTTTGATACCTCTTTTTTTTGGTAAAAAGAGGTGAAAAAAGCAAACAGTCTAATCAGTAGCCAAATTGATCAGTGGAATTATTTCAGGGAATGTATCAAGTATTTCAACTTCGTCCTCGCTATCTATAGCATTCGTTTTCCGTACGAGGATTATTGCTGAACATCTTGTTGTCATCATCCCAACAAGATTCATGTGTTCGTCTTTCAAAAAAGAAATAACCCTTCTGAAGAATTCTGACGACAGCCAATTTATAATCGTCTTCTGCCCTTCGATGGTACTGCTGGCATATACTTTAGGCCAGAAACGAGATATATCTCTCGAAGGACAAGTTGTGTCCACAAGCGAACATGGCATGGGTTTCGTCTTTCAATTTCTGTTTTAATTGAAATATCCAACTGCTTGCAAAATCTCGACGACTATAAATATATCGTCCTGCCTGACTGGTTCTGTACATATAGGACACATTTCGTTATGGAGATATTGAGTGAAACTGCGGACGTGATGATTATGTCCACAACTCAACGCACAGAGACAAGTCGACAAATGAAATTTCAAAACACATTTTGGGGTTTTTATACAAGAGTAATCTACGATTGTACCTACGCACAGGAAATGTTTTTCCAATAAAATTCAAAGAATCCGACGCATTTCTAGAAACATAACCTTTTAGATTAGAATATATATATAAATATTGCCAGGATGTGACTATAAACTAAAGGAAATAGAAACTTTATTTAAAGGTATAATCTTATCGAAT